>JASANF010004119.1:0-80395 GCA_030248245.1 Trissonchulus sp. WLG1_4 | reverse complement strand
GCAAAGTTGTTGTGCAATGGCAGGCTGGAGGGTTTCACTTGTTTCTGACATCTCAACGGTTTAGGTATATTTCTGAGATCGGATTCTTAGTCCAATTTATGTACAACATACATAGATGTTACAACATACATAGGTACAACACCTGTATGCGGCCAAGTAGCGTGTTGTGCTTTGCAACATCAATGTATCAGGAACAACCACAAGTGTCAAGTATATATACTTTCTAGCACAGAAACATTGAGCCGCGGGTATCCGCTTCAGGCTGTGCAAGTCGGTAATTGCTTTCGGACCCGCGAAATCTAAAAAAATACTAAGCAATCCCCGTTTTACAAAACCAAAGTGCGTACATATTAGTGCCATTAAGTATGGGTTATGGCACTGGTTGGCGTGCTATAAGGGATTTATACGCATGTTTCTGTGAAACTCCGAGTGCAGGAGCACGAGTGCGCGAAGCGCACGAGTGCACCTGCGCGAGGGTTTCACACATGCGTATCAATTACTTTTAGCACAACCACCAGTGCTATAAATGACTTGTAAATCGATTCAAGTACAGCGTGCAGTATAAGTAGACTGCACGCTGCTGCGTGCAGTATAAGTCGGATTATTGCACTTTACTGTAACACTAAATCGAGTTACAAGTTTATTTAAATACCATTCTCAACAACTTAATACAGCTGTGCCATACCGAGATGCCATGCTGTGCCATGCTTCGGTAATACCTAAATCGGGTATATAGTATATCCGAGTAAAGGGCATAGCCTAACTTTTTCATATATCTGAATGCTATCGTGCGGGACAACGCTTGCTCTTGGCACTCGCGCCAACAAATACGTGGGAGCTTTACTGTGCCACAAAATTTGAATGTTCAATGCAAATGACGTAACGTAACCTTGCTGCAAGCATGAGTCCTGGTAGTCCTGATAAAAATTTTCAGCGCTTACTGGCTGTACTTATCATTGTCGCGAAAATTCGACCTCGTCTTACGCGACATATAAGTAGGACTAGACACTAGACAGTGCTTTTGCTTGGTACCATCTGTATGTTTTCTTAGCGATTATAACAAAGAAAACTTTAATCGGTTCGAAGCTCTACTTGTGTGCAAAATACTTTTCTCATATAGCCATTAGCTGTATGCCTCCATACTGCCATGAGTCATATAATGTTTTAGTTTGCATGGCACTTGACTGCGAAACTTTCAAAGCAATACAATTTGAAAGGCAAAAAAGCAGTCAAATGCAATATAGGTACAATAAAGCAGCAATGGAGCAATCAGAGAAGAGTGTCTGGCTTTTTTTGCCTCCTTCAGAACTAGTTCGGATGGCATTCAGCCCGAATCATTTTTGCTGATATTTATTGACGGCTAAAATTGATTTACGTTTTAACTGTAAACATCCAGAGTAAGGCATTCGCCAAAAAAGGTTGATTTCACACTCAGAGTCAAATGTTATTTTCATAGTTCAGAAACTTTAGTAACGGAATAATTTACGTGCAAACCCATGATCGTCTTAACTGCACTTTTAATGGAACAGTACAATGTTCTGTTTTATTCGAATTGAACGTTTTGGACCGAGTTTCAAGTTACACTTTTTGCTAATCCTAGCCGTCCCGTGATTATTAAATTATTGAATTAATTTCAGCTAAACACGTGACATAAATTGTATTGATCCATTTAGCTTTTTTGACCATTACATAAATTTCTGCCACTGTCTTGTTCCTTGGTTCGATATCCTTTATATTCACTACTGATTATTTTACTAATGAGGAACTTTATTTCTAATCCGCATAACTCGCATAATCTGATTAAGAAAACGTATTATTTAGACACCCAAAACACAGTGCTGTAACCGCACTGTGCAGCAGCCGCCTGCCGTGTTTGTATGTTTTGTACAGCGTACAGTATGCATGCATAGATGTGCAGTGCAGTACAGTAATTGCCTCCACACATCAAATGCACATTCAATTTAAAACTCACAAATTCTACTTCTGCAGTTTGCTTGTTGCCTGTGGAGGAATCTAGTATTGTAGGGCTGCCGTGTTTTGTATTACAATGGAAAATCAATGCAGTAAACTGTAGTAAAGTTTTGTACGTCTCTGTGTACTGTAATTCAAACTTTACTTCTAATAACAACCCCCTTAGTGCTTGGCCCACCCTCACCCCTCTAATCTCCCTAATCTCCCTAATCCCACCCCAATTCTTTGCAAATTAAGCCGATTAAGCTGCCCTAAACCAGTTTTCTATTGCATACAATTGCTTCTTTTGCAAATGCACAACAAAATTACAACTTCGCTGATTATAACTTTTGCTTTTTTCCGGATTTTTTTATGTAGTGTATTTTCTGGATGCTTTTGTTGGTGATAAGCCTGCCTAGTTGACATTTTTGTGTTGAATTGAGAATTTTAAATTTTAATTTTTTCATATTGGCTTTATGCCCATACATAACAGTTTTGACAATTTGCACCAAAAGGATTGAGTTTTGCTACAGTTCAACGATAACAGTCCTTTTTTTAGTAAATAAACTAAATTCGGTGTATATCCAACTTGATTAGCAGTGAAAGTTTTTGCCTGATTTTCATTTCTTCGCTTAGTTGTCTTCATCAAACTCATTTTCGTTGTTGTATGTTTGTCCCAGACAACTTTGAGAAATTAGATTTCTGTTCCGTCAAAAATTATCGTCAACAAAAACGAAATGAATCACGCTCTGTATGTGTCAAGAATAGAAGTACCAAACTGGCAACAAAAATACGCGATTTCCAGTCGTATAGTCGCGAAAACTGCGTGATACATTTTGTTTTTGTTTTCAGCCATTTTTGTTATTGTTTTTTATCATTAATTTATGCTACATATATGTAGGTAGGTATATGCATACATTCCATGAACTACAGACAAACAAATACAAAATACAACCAAAGTTTACTAGTTGTATTCTCAATGATTGCACTTCGCTCTTTTCTTTTTTTCTTTGGGTTCAGCATTTTTTGGTCAGACTTTAGTATTTTTTGCTATTTGCTAGTGCAGTAAATTGCCTTGTTGCAAGTTGCAACAAATACTTCTTCTTTTGTTCTTGTTAGTTTAAAAAGGGAAAATGTAGCAGCAAAACCGAGTGTTGTCGTGCAAAATACTGTTGACTGGCTTTGTATAAAGTCTCTATAATCAACAAGTGAAACAGCGGACAAACAAAATTACAAACTTTCTAATTTCAGCAGGTTAAATTTTCAGACGATAATTATTGAATAGACGTTTATAGAAGTTCAGGAATATATTTTTCGATCATATTTTTGTTCATGAGAAAACATTTTCATATTTTTTCTCTAGGTACATATTTCAACTCATTACCATCATCGCCTAGTGGTAACCGTACCGTGCATGCATATTTTTTTATTTTATTTTCTTCTTGTTTCAGGTGAGGTGGGCGCATTATCAATCTCAAAATGTCCTCTTCTACCCCATTGTGTCGGTGTCGTGTGCTCTACATTGGCAGTGCGGTTCCCACCATAACCAAGGATGGTCTTCAAGGTATCCAGGAACCCCTCCGGGCCTGTTATCCCGCGACCTTTGACCCCGCGGCCCGTGGGAAAGACTCTTGGCTCAGCATCTGGAGTAATGGACTTCTCCTGGAGTTTATTGGGCAGACCGGAGGTGAACCTAAAAGCAGTAAAAGTACAGCCAGCAGCCAGTTCTTCCCCATACAGTCGTTGCATTACTGTGCCGCAGTACGGTATGTAAATGTCAGTGGCTACTCTATCCAGGGGGGTGGCGAGAAATTTCTACCGCTGGACACCCCCTTTGCTAATCTTCCTGATTCGAAGCACCCCCCCATTTTCGCTGCTATGTTGCGGCGTACCACGGGGGTGCGTGTGCTGGAATGTCATGCTTTTATTTGTACGACAACTGAAGCCGCAAATGCTCTGGTTCGGTGCTGTTTCCACGCCTACGCTGATAGTATGTATCTGAAAATGGCCAAGGGGGGTCAAGAAATGTTGGCCCTCCCTAGCACAGAGTCACCTGCGGCTGCTAGAGAGCCCCACAAGCGCAAAGAAGATTCCAGTCGCAGCAGTACGCCGTCTAGTTCAGACATAGTAGAAAATGGATACCAAAACGGCGATGAAAGCGATCGAGAAGTGATTCGGTGGTCAGAAGTGGCCAAAAAACAAGGCTGGGAACGAAGGCAGCAGTCAGGCGAATACGATTCGTACAGTATCTCTTCCAGTCTCGCTGATCGATACGCTGCAAAGAAACCACCTTCAAAACCTCCCTCTGAACCTGGTTACTCCCGGGCTCTGGTCCTCTATGACCCACAGGCGGCACCTCCGCCGAACATGGGATTCAATACCTGGCGGTCAGCGGGAACGGAAAGTGAGCATGATTACTACGTAGATTATGGGACGCTTCCGACCCGTCGACGCCAAGCGGCAAGCCACGATGGACGCCCCATGCCCCCCCACATGGGATACCCCAGGGGTCCGCCTCCAGGCGAATTTATGGGACCTCGGCCAATGCCGCCCCACATGTATCCTGTCCCGGTCGGTCCAGCTTTGCACATGAGACCACCCGGACCTCCTGGACCTCCAAGACCTCCATTTATGGGACCCCCGCCACCTGGAATGCGACCTGGCATGCGACCCCCATTAATGCTTTGCCCGCCTCCAGACATGATGATGATGCGGCCACCGCCGCCGGGTATGATGCCCATGCCCCCGCCACGCAAAGGCAAAAAGGAGAACAAGAAAGAAAAGGGAAAGAAGGGGGCACGTCCTCTTAGTCCCCCACCCGGACTGTTTATGGACCGTCCCATGTCGCCCCATGATCATTTTCCGCCCCCTCGCCGTGCCATGAGTCCCCCACCGGGGCTCATGCCCCTGAGACCCATGGCTCCTTTAGCTATCACAGACGGCCGTGGGAGTCCGGGGGGACCACCGATGTTGCGTGGGGGACCTCCGCCCCCCGGTCGCCCCCCTTTTCACCCCGGAATGGTCCCCATGGGTCCCACACCTCCGCCTCCCATGGGTGGGTCTCGTCCTGGTTCTGAGATGGGCTACCGTACACTGCCGCCTCCCAGAGGCCCTATGCGGGGGATGCCAATGGAAGAGCCTCCGATGATGGTTCCTCAGCACGGTACCCTGCCCCCCATGGCATCCTACAGACCAGCTAATTTCCCCCCGGACCAGTATCACTCCTACTACGACTCGTATCTCCAGGGCGGGGGGTCGAAGGCCCAAGGAAAGCACCGGAAAGGGGCCGGAAAGGACAAGAAAGGCCGGGCCAAAAAAGCCCCGAGCAGCAACCACAGCAGTCGCCACCAAAGTATTGAGGAATTGGATCACGTAGGCCATATTGAAGGGGGAATCTACCGTAAGCCATATATCAACGAAAAAGCATTTAGTAACTCCTTACAGATTCGGGATGGCGGGAGAGAGGTGAACGGGTACACCACCCCCAGATCTTACAGGGGGTCTCAAGACAATATTCTCCACGATCCCGCTTCTGATCCATATCGGAGATATTGAGTTACCGGTGGATCAATAAATAAGTGAAGTCGAAAAACTACAGCTATTTATTTGCTCGACCAGTGGAGTTTATACGATGCTGCCTACTTATTCTCGATGGAACTATTTGTCCAGTACAACTGTTTAAACTCTGGATTTTAATTTATTGCAATGACTTAGTATTTTCTCGCGATAAATGGAGTTTCACTGACACCGTGCAGAGAATTTTACATTTTATCATCATTGATTGATCGGAAATACCGAGCAATATTTAACCCTTGTTTTACTAAATATAGTGAACAAGCTGCCGTCTTTGTTCTTAATAAGAAGAGTACATTGTGGAAATGGACCTACGTGCCTATTCATAAAATATGGTCTTAGTAACCGGAATTTTTGTCGTACATAATAGCAAGAGTACATAATAGTGTCTGAAACCCGATAGAAGAAGAGTGAGACTCTCTATAGGCTGCTTCTTCTATAGAGTGTGAGACACTATTATGTACTCTTGATAATAGGGGTTTCCCGTATGTTTGTAACAGCCATTTCCAACAGCATTACATATTAACTTAAACAGTTTATTTTAAAACGACTAAGCCCTAAGAAATCTAACATTCTGCTTAAAAATGTCATTTCTAAACCTTATGTAATAATAACCGAGCTGACTTATAATAGCACGGGGTTGCTCATTTCTTGCATGCTGTATAAAAATATTTGTTGTGCTTTTACCAGTCTCCATTTTAGATATAGCAAGAGTATATAAAATTATATAGATTCTCTCAATCTGGGGAAGAGTGAAACACTCGGTGGTCTGCCAAGCGCAGATATACCTATGCATGGGTCAAAAGTTACCAGCCCCCATAGCTACGCGGGTTAAATTCAAACTAACAGATCAGTTTATGGTATCTGCTTAGGTATACGTTTGGAATTAGTTATCACTGATCGCTGCGATTATATACGGAACTTACGTTACATAGTAGATGCAGATGTATGTGCAATAAGCTGGACACTGATTGGTCACTCAGTTTTTTTCACTTGGTTTGAGGACATGACAATTTTTGACTCATGTATCGTGTTGTGTTTATAGATAGCAGAATGTCCAAAATTTCTCAGTCTCCGATACTCTTGAAGTAAGGCTGATTTTAATTACTTAGCCATCAACCATTTTACATTTCATCATGTTTTTTAAAAAGATTTTTTTCTATGTAGTGGAGACTGGACCTTTGTTTGTTGTCATTTTGTTGCAATTTAATGTATTTTGGGATTATTATTTAAGCCTACGTTAGCTAGATTGAAGGCTGAAAGCTAACAGCTAATTACAAAAAAAGGTTGGACTTGTATAAAAAACTCAAACTTGACACCATAAAAATGATCGACGAATTTCATTTGCATAACTAAATTACGTTACTTTTTGTCTAAAGAAACACGTATCAACTTGGGTTGTATAATAATATCTCGGGGCAGGTTTTATGATAAATTAAGGTATTTACTAGCATTTTTATCCCCTAAATTCAAGTCTAATCCGCTAAATCCTAGATAAGGTCTTTTGTTGGATGAGTTGCAGTGTGGTCCCATTGTAGTACTGTTTTTGTGCCCTTCCTTGCCATTGTCGCTGTCATGTCCTGTACTGTCTATTTATTCTAAGTCTTTGATTTTCCTGTAAATAGTATTGTCTTCTGTCTTCCGGATATGTTAATATTATATAAATGTATTTGCTCTATGATATAGCGGAGAAGCTAAAAATGGCTGGAAAAATGTGCGTCCCTTCGCAGAACTAGGATTTAAATTATAATACTGACTTAAATTAAGTTTCAACTGAAAAAATGTTTGAATTATCCATTTTAAAGCCATTGAAAATGCAATGTACGTATGCAGCTGGTTTCTGATATATTTTCTCACCAAGTTTGTTACGTATTACACATGTTCCTGTGAAAATTGTATTGAAATTTGTAGTGACCATAAATTTAATGATAAAATATGTTAGACACTGCGTCTTATTTTTGATACATATGTTTTCTTACATTTTTCCGCTTATTAGGTGATGCAGTGATTTTTTTTCAGTGAAAGCTTTTTTGAAATGTTTTCCGTAGATTCTGGTACAGTTAAAATACAGTAGGTAAATTGGCTATCTGCTTTGTTGTAGATGTGGTTTTTGTTTAGTTCGATTATTTTTGGTAGACTATGTTTATGTTTTTGTCTCTGTCTTACACTTCGCTGCCTTTGCTCTGATGTTATGCAAATTGTCAAATCTATTTTATTGCGCAAATAAATTGTGTGATTACTGAATGTGGTCAGGTCTTTCTTTATTCCATTAAAGTCTGCTGTATATCAAAAAGATCAAATCAAAATAGTGCAAAATTCGATTAACGTCTCGCAAAAATCACATCATTTTATGCGCACTGCTGAAAGTGATAACATATTAGGAAAGGGAGAACGGTGACATACAGTTTCGCTAATAATATTAAAACAGTTTGGTGCCATATTAGTCAAATAATTACTTATTTAACAATTAATTAAGCAATTATAATTATAATTTTATCTGCAGGAGATGCAGGAGGATGGGGATTTTAAGTATCCCTCGCTACTGGTATCCCGAAAGACAGGTTCGGAATTTTTTTAGAAGCTGTGACTCAGAACTCGTTATTACCACCTTAGTCCTTACTAACTTGCACGAACATTTCATTATTACGTGTATGTTCATGTTTCCAGAAAAAATTCACCACACTAATGTGTTCGCCTCAAAAAGTGACACATTTTTAGCATTGTGTTTGTCGTCTAGACCAGTTGAAGGTAGTAAACGCCTATTCGGAAGACGAGCTAAAAGTTGAAACTGGTTTTAATTAGAGCAGTTAAAACAGAGCAAATGTTCCTGTTTTTGAAACTTGAACGTAACCAAACTGAATAATGACTGACCAAAAATCAGAGAGAATTTTGTATTCTTGCTTCTCATTTACATAGTATACCTGCACAAATGAGGTTGTTGTATTTTCTGAGAAATCGGGACCTACGGGCTTAGGGTGGATTTCCCAAGGGTGGTTTTACTAAACAATGGTTTTATGTATGTATGCCGTCATATCATTTGCACATAATTTCATTCCAAACGATTCCAAATAATGACTGACGCCTGATTAGTTAACGAATTTTGTAGATTGTCTTAAACCGTGGTCTTAGCTCAGGTGACATTTCCGGTAAGGCAACTGAAGTAAGACCGCGGTTTAAGAAAATCTACGAAATTCGTAATCAGATTAACCTTGTAAATGTCGTTCGACGTTATCAATCTTGATATCAATTGTAGATGTCCCAAATTAGGTCCGAGCGATCCCATTTGTTTTTTTAATTAGTAAAATCAATATTATTGAGGAGCTGCCTTTGAAGAACGTTAAAAATATTACTATGACAAGGTTTTTTTTAATAGTTTTGTAGAATCCTTCAGGCTATCATTTTACAACGATATGTATCAATAAAGACGTTGAAAGATTACTATAATGTCGGGGAAAGTTTTTCTGCCTGCCATTTCAAGGCAACATTGCAGTAACAGATTACTTTGAAAATATTTTTAAGAATTGACGGTTATCTCGAGCGTAAAACTAGCCTATGGAATTTGTGTTTAATAACGTTGTATTTAAACTATTTATCGCAAGGCCCAAAAACTCTTTGTTGCGTTCACGGAAAAATTAAATACTAACACAACCGTCTATTATTCATCCGCGAATTTTCGGAAAAAACTAAAAAACTCAAACTAGAAAAAATTCACAATTCCGGTAGGCTTTCCTTTCTTCCTTTAACAATAAAAATTGAGTCGCGGTTTATGTAACAGTAAATTCGATTAGTTGCTTATAAACTGAAATAGGTCAGTAAATTGAAAAAGATTGGAAATATGAAAAAATCAATTTCCCTGCCAAATTCGCTGATAACTGATGATGTGTTCAAAATGAGGTCGCTGAAAAAACATAACAGAAGAAGCTGCTTTAATCCAAAAACATAACTGGAACATTCTTGAATCGTTAAAGTTCTGACAGTAAAAAAATAACTCAATCGACTTGCAACAACAAAATATAGGTATTATTATTTATTGTATTGTATTTATTATTATTGTATTTATTGTATTTATTATTTATTTTATTGTATGTAGTTATATTTCTGCAATATAAATTTTAGCATTTTAAATTTTTATAAACGACAAGACTTAATTAATTTTTTTCTCATTCTCATACGTTCGATTTATACAAGCAATCTCAAAATACAAAATAAAAAGTTAAACAAAAACTTTACTATGTATTGTCAAATTGCAGTCACTAACAACAGACATCATAAACGATAAAAATGTTCCCTGAAATTATTGACACTGTGAAACTATACTTTATCCAAACCAAAAAAATGTAAAAATTCTAAGAAACGCTAAAGCAGCATGACAAACGCAATGAAAGCGAAGACACACTTCTAATCCTATATATGTATGTATAAAATAACTACATTTGTAATTTATGCTCTGTAATCCCTTTGTTTGAAGCAAGCATACACTAGGTCCCACATTTCATCAAGTGCAAGGTATAGTAGCAGTAGCAAGTAGGTTACAAAAATGAATACCTATTTTAGCTATTCCATATGCACTGTACATTTTTACTTCTGGGAATACGAACCGCTTGTGCGCGTTAACTACTGTTATCTTGCCAAATTTACTTAAGCTCAAGCCGAAAATTTAACAGCTATGTAGGTAGGTAGGTAGGTATCAGCAACGAAAATGTTATTGTGTGTACGGAGAATAAGGCAAGGGTGCCTTTGTCAGTGGCCCGAACGTGAAAAACAATGTCATGCCAAATCCAAGCACCAGAAGAATCACCAAGTTCAAGTACAATATAATTTTATCCCGTCGACTTTGATCCAAGGAGTTCAATTGCCACCGATGTTGATCCTAAAATGGTACATTGATAATACAGTAGGTATATATCAAAGAGCAAGCTAAAGCAGCATTGAGTGTCAAGATTTAAGGAGGTTTTAGGATGATTCTTACCGCCGTTTGTCCTTTCAATTGAAAAAATTACAAAAAATCCCGCCTCCATTAGTTAGAAATTTAGCATGTGGCGTGATTATTTCGTAATTTTGCCGGCAGTACGGACATATGGCTGTCAACGTGGATCCATCCCTAATGACGCGGATCACTTCCTCTTGCTAATTCGTTTCCTAGCTTGTATGTATGTAGATCATTGAAATTTCTACATTTTAACAATTTTCAGCATGTTCAGACTAACTTGTTCTTTCTGTTGGTCTTCTGTGCTGGCGTCAAGACCACAAAACCAACTGTATCCCATGGAAAGCACATTTCTTATTTTCGCCATAGCCGTGTCTGGATCTAAACAAACTCGTCGCTTAAGCACTATTTGATATCAGTTCATTCACTGTTTATGGTTAAGTATTGTACATATACTGTTTTTTCTGTACATCAGGTCAACAAAGTGCAAAGTAGACAATTGTGGGTAACCCATTGCAAATTTATGCTACCTCGGCAAGAGAGTGGCATCATCTGCTCTGTTTTATTATCTTCTCTATTGAGTGATTCCATTTCCTGATCTTCCGCCCAACTATTTCTATACTTAGTGGACAAATTAGGTTCATCTGGCCTGGGTCGATCGTCCATTCGGGTCCAGTATGTTGTTCGAATGAGCTGTAATTTAACACAGTTAGCTTTAAGTAGCTAAGTAAAGTTGCAAGATACTTGATCTAGTTAGTTAGTTTTTACTTTAATAATGGGATATGGCATTTATGTAGATAAACATGACGGCATTTGTCGTGCCAGAACTCATGTTTCAGAATGCATGTTTCGCAAAGATAGCAGATGTAAGGAATTATTTGTTTGTACAGAATAGATGATCTAATGTAATTTCAAATGTTTGACTGAATTACATTGTTTTTATACAAAAAGTTTACATAGTTTTCCGCCTGCAAACCATTAACGGTTATACAAGTTCTTTCTGAAACTAGCATATTCAGTTCTTCATCCTAGCATAAGCAGGATATATGATATAAAGGTCCAATACTGATGATACGTTTTATGAATCAGCAGATACTGATTAACACAGGCCCAATAATAGTAATAATACCTGCCACGGTTTTGGCGGTTTGGTAGCTAAGCTGACCAGGATTGCAACGCTTGCAGTCGCCCAGAAAAGAATGGCGGCAAAGTACATATAGTGCAGCCGCAGCAATGGATTTCTCTGATCTGGCATGCCACAAGGAGGTTCGCGGTAGACAAAGTCCAGGGACATCCGCACAATGCCAATCACAAAGCCAGTCATCAGACCCCAGAATGCGCCATGAAACAAGAGTGGTTAGTTAGGTAAACATAAATGGTAGTGCTAAAAGTTTCAACGCCAATAATAATAAAAAGTCTCACCAATTAGCATAAGATATTTTAATTAAGGTACATAAGAAGAAGGGTTATTCAATTAAACTTGTTAAATACTGTTTTGAAAGTTATTAAATACGTCAACAAATTAAACTTTTTAAATAATAGACTGCTCCAGCTCAACTCTTCACATCAGCTGATCAAAATTTGTTCTCTTCCCTGTCCTTATGTCCTTAAGGTCAAGTATAAAGTAGGTGTTAAGCCCGGTTCTTACATGGTCATAAGGACAGAGAGACAATGCAAGGACAATTTTCGCTCAGCTGCTGTGAAAAATTGACAGAAGTGTATCGGCGGATTTTTGTATATGGTGACCTCAATTTATTTACAGTCGTTTTCAAATGAAAATGTATTTGCCCGACGCCATGTCATCATCCAACGCGTCGGGTTTCATCACCGAGGCCGTCGGATGCATCATCCGACGGCCTGGCTGCCGGCTGGGCGTCGAATTGCATCATAGAGTTCGAAATTGGAGAGCTTGCAGGAAAAATTTATGAGGGTGACTCCTCTACGAGTTATGCAAAAACTTTTATAGTTTCTTTTTATACGTTGATTAATAGATGTTTACTTGAAATATAAGGCAATTTTACCTACTGAATTCTGATTTTATTAGTTAAAGAAGCTGAACAATAAAATAAGGTAGTATTCATAATTTGAACTGAAGCAGCCATCCTTATTCAAAACTTAAAGCCCATTTCACACGAGGGCACATTTTAAGGCACATCCCATGCAACATCCTATGGCACATCCCATGGCACATCCAGTGCCACATCTCATGCAACATCCCATGGCACATCATGGCACAGAGTTATTTTATTAAAGTAATTGTAATAATGTGCTTTAAAAATCTTCTCAAGAATAAAACGCTTCATTTCTAGGCAAAAATGCATAGAATGTGCCGTAGAATGTTTCATCGTGTGAAATGAATGTTGCATGGGATGTAGCATGGGATGTGCCCTGGGATGTTGCATGGGATGTGCCATGGGATGTTGCATCGGATGTGCCCTGGGATGTTGCATGGGATGTGCCCTGGGATGTTGCATGGGATGTGCCATGGGATGTTGCATCGGATGTGCCCTGGGATGTTGCATGGGATGTACCACGAGGTGTGCCATGGGATGTTGCATGGAAAGTGCCATGGTATGTTGCATGGGAAGTGCCATGGGATGTTGCATAGGATGTGCCACGCGATGTGCCACGGGATGCGCCATGGGATATGCCACGGGATGTGCCATAGAACAATTTGTGCCCTCGTGTGAAATGGGCTTTATGACAGCTAATTAATTACTGGCTGGCAAAACTCTAGGCGTCCGATTGCATAACCGAGGGCGTCGGATGAATCATGCGACGCGTCGGATGACATCATCCGACGCGTCCGCTTTCATCACTAATCCCGGCGCCGAGAATCCATTTTCATTTGAAACCGACTGTATGTAGGTATTCCAAAGGCATTATTAGAAAAATAGGCTTATTTGGAGAGGTAGGTATTTTGAAATAGCTGAAGGACAAAACGATAAGGACAAGAACGAGGACGAGTATGAACTTAGATTTAAGTTATCAACACCTCACAGTGTCTTTTATACCTTCTCATTGCATCTTGTCCAGGTAATACCAAGAATATATACAGCAGCGATGGGTGGGGCAAGATATGCGGCAATGACTTGAATGTAGATGAATAACTGACCCCCTTGCATGCTCTGCAGCACAGGAACCCAGAGAAAACTGATCACAACCATAACAATCACAGATGCTCTGAAACACACCTGGTAGATTAGGTAAACTTATTTTCGATAAACTCTGTTGTGCCAGCGATATTGATACTTAAAGCAATTTATCACAAAACAGTGTCATAAACAACGATAAACAAGGACAATTCATTTGTAGTAGATACATACATAAAACACAACAAAACGAATAAACTGGCAGTCAATTTTGGAGAAGTTAGTTTAGCAAATAATAAATTTAGCAAAATATTGTTTTTACTGTAAAAACTTTATATAACTCTCAAATGGATTTGTGGACATCTAAACACTACGTTCCACTGACCGCCCAACAATTAGCAGTTCTCTATTGGAGGCAGATTTTCTCATCCAACTCCAAATGTCCATCGTGAAAAGGGTGGCGGAACTGTTGAAGATTGATGTGAGATCGGACATCAGGGCGGCCAACATCACTGCAAGCATCACCCCCCGGAATCCTAAACTGTTAAATATCAAGAGTCGGTTCGTTAGAATCAGATGAGGATAAAAAAACTGAGTCCACAATAATTTGGTAAACGTCGGTATTATCTCGCCGAAGGACGATAGTCAAAACAGATTTCATAAACAATAAATCGTGATTCACTAGAGACATTAATATACCTAACGTGACAAAGTGTATCAGATCGTTTTTTAAGTCAATATTGTTGTAGCTAAAAGGGCACGTAACCGACAATAAGCATGAAAACTACATACAACTACAGTGAATACGTCATAGGATTCGATCTGAGGAGAAAAATTTATCTTCTTTCCTTAGGCAGGTTTCTTACGGTCGGTCGATATTTCCTCAATCTCAGTCGTGAGCTCGATGTATTGTATACCCTACAGCGTATTCACATAGGTATATGTAGTATGTACATAAAGTATCAGTGCATTAACTGACCAGGTGGCATAAGGTTGACCACCAAGTTAGGATATGCAATGTTCGTGCAGCTGATCGGATTTCCACAGATTTCTTCACAATTATGCACGCACGCAATCTCATCTGAAAAAATAATCAGACGGTTTGCAGTGTGAAGTTTTGTCAATTTAGAGATGGCATAGTTTCTTTGAAAGTTTGTGTGAGAATTTTTAGGATTCTAATGTAAAATATACTCTTTAGCCAAAGAAATCTGGATGTATGTACAAAAAGCGGCCTAAATATGTGGTGCTTTGAGTAAAATTTGAAATTTAATTTGGTTCAATAATTATCCAAAATTAGTGGGCGTCATTTATGCAAACAAGATCCACGAAATAAGACTAATTCTTATTTTTGAACTTATTAGATACTATGTCTTAAACATAACCCGTGATTTCCAAAATACAATAATTACTTTCATTCCGAAGGAACATCGGAACATAATCGAATCATAAACTCGTTACTGTTAATTTTAAAAGTGCTTATTTTGTACTAACCAGGAAACAAGACTCGACTAATCATGCCCGGAATGACAACGATAAAAAATGGAAATATTTTGAGATATCCAGCCAGTAGGGTGCCACCTTGGGCGTGAGATAAAGTGCGGGAAGCGAGGGTGCGCTGCACAATCATCTGAAACAAAAAATAGACACAATATATCACTTTGATTCAATGCCATCAATATTTTGAAGGGTTAATTTTATATGTAGGTAAGGTAATTTGTATGGTGAAACCTGAATTTATCAACTTTTTCTGATAAATGATACAGTTTCATTTAGGTAGCCAAATTTACAAACACAAGCAAACGTTTTAAAAACAGATTGTTCAGACATTAACCTGATCAGCAGCCCAATACCAAATGGAGGCCACAGTTTGTCCGATAAAAAATCCAAGCCAAGGCATCTCATTGTCGTCGATAGCTCTGAGCATAACAAAACTGTCAACTGGAGGAAAGCCGCAGGTGGAGTTGATAGACCCCGTTGTGTTCGGATTCGCCACCGCTCCCATAAATGCTGTCATCAAATTTCCATAACCACCAATTAGGTAGAAACCTAAAATTCTAAAATCTCGGTGTTGTAATTCTGATATAATGGAGGTATATGAACCCTTTCCTTCCAGATAGTTTGCAGATCTGGTAGATCAAGTAGTTCCAGATTACCAACCTATAGTATTCACACAATCTCAGAGCACTGCAACACAGCGGACTGATGTTTCACAGAATTACATACGACATGAGGACGCCTTAGCTAGGTACATTATCGTAGCTATAGTAGGTATCTAATGCTCATGAATTAAATGGAATGACCCGGTGGCAAAGGACATAGCTGACATAGCTGACATAGCTGACATAGCTGACATACCATGGCATAGCTGGTCTCACCAATCATGAAAATTTTGGCTTGTGAAGCAAAAGAGTCAGCAAAGGGCAAACCGCATCCAAAGCTTGTACTTAGCGCAGAACAAATAAATTTTTTGCTATGATATGTAATATATATATATACAGAATGAGGGCCATGCTTTGCCGCAATGCCTAAGCTATGAAACAAAATTTACACAAACTGTCAAATTTGAGCGCCCGTAACTCAAAAAGGTGGGCCCTTAATCGGTTAATTATGTTTGTTAGGATAATTGTGGCGATATCCAGACGACAGTTATTATATCATATCAATTGTAGCTTACTATAAATAGCCAGTCCAGTGGCTCCGGACAGCATGAGAACGCACTGAAGGGTGTCCATATAGATCACAGCTGCGAGACCTCCTAAAAGAAGCAAAACAGTTATGGTACGACAAAAGATTTTCATTGTTTTAACATGCCTATAAAGTTGAGCACGTGTTAGGGCGAAAGGCACGGTTAGTGGTGTAATTAGTCTTTATGTCTGATGTAAATACGTACAGAATACTATTTATTGCATAATTCTCATACGTGGCTAATGTAAAGTCTAAACATATTTCCTTTTGTTTTATTCCCAGCAAGCAATTGGAGCTTTTCGAAAACATAATGCTAATAGTTTTGTGGTGCCAGCATGACGAATTACGAGATATATATGTGATGTTTCTTTCTAAATGATGGGTTCTGGTCTGTTCTCTTGTAGAAGGGTTTACTAGTATGTTCCTATCTTCGCGGCCATTATTTTGTCATATCACTGTATTCTCTCAAGCCATTTGTTTTTAATCTACCTTTTTCCTGTTGTGCCACAGCACAACAGGCCTCTAATTTTGATTTCTGGCGGAATACACTGTAGTGCAATGTACGTCTGTGCGTTAGTTTGCTTGGCATATTAGAGCTACTGCGCGAGCGTCACATCATTGTCTAATGCAAAACTTACACTGTAAGCTGGAAAAATGTCAGTGTGCGTTTGTTTAGTTCATGTGTGTCACATAGTGCACGTGTGTCACATTGCTGATAGTACCAACATTTGACCAGATAATTTTGTTGGCAGCATCTCATGTTATTTTTTCATAAAATTACGAAATAACTTCATTTATTCTGCAGAAAAGAGAAACAAAATAACAAAAGAAAGGCAAGATTATTCCTGCGAACTGTAGTCATTTTTGGGCATGAAAGAATGCATACACTTCTCACCCATCAAAACAACCCATTCCTACATAATTTGTTGTTAGATAATTAAAACTCTTTCCAGTTTTTGCATAAACAACTTATTGTAAGATTGCATAAAAACGCATTGAACTTTTGCATACACATTTTACAATAAGATCTACTGCACAACAGGTTTTAGCTGACCTCTGGTCAGCTTACTTGAACATAATTCTTAATACTTACTGGAGGTTTTGCCGCAGGTTGGGCTTGTTTTGTCTAGCTTTTGTTTGTCATTGCCTTAGTAGAAGTCATATGAGAAGTCATTTGAGGAGTCATTTCATTCATTAAATCATAATCATTAACTTGGTCTCTGTGTTTCATTGCTAGTTTTAAGTTAGTGTTACACTGATATGATATGCAGGAACAAGGTCATGGAAATCCGGTATTCAAGTTTAAAGCGATTGACTTTGGCAATAGTTTCATCCTGAACGGCATTTTTATCGTTATCTGTTGAAGTTGCATCAGTTTTTGCCAAACATTTGCTGATGAAGTTTTATAGAGTTGTGTTTTTAATGTTTAAGTACAATAAGGTGGAATAAGTGTTTTGTCTCACTATTACAACTCTGGGAATGTTTCGCTTATGTTTGTACTCTTGGTTTTGGTCATTGTGATTTTTATTGCGTTTCATGTTAATAGTTGATAGAACCGTACTTTTCGCTAAGAACAATTACCGATGATTATCCTAGCATTAAAACGTACCCGTGACAGTGGTTACTGTAGTGAGAGCAAGAAGTAGCAGAATGCCCCAATATATATTCCAGCCAAGAGCCCGTTGAACGAATAGGGCTCCGCTGTACATATTGACCTAAACAATTAACAAGTTCAGCATTAATTAACTTAGTTAAAATGAAGTAGAGAACTCAAACAAATAAAATTCTGACTTATAACTTTTAAGACGTGATTACTTTTTAACATTGCAGTTTGATTAGAAGATTTTTATTTCTATTTGTTTTTAATTCAAATCTTTTTTAATTCAAATTTATCTGATTGAATTTTACGTCATCTATATCTTTATCTTCTTTTTAATAATAATAGCTAATCAAACTACATAACGCCAGAAATATTATAACATAAGGAAGAACATAAAGAAGATATAAATAAACCCACAGAGATTTTTGTGAGAATATAGAGCAGCAGTGATAAGACAGCCAGAAATCGGCGGATGCGTTGGCCACCGAACCGTTTGCGCATATAGCCAGGCAGGGTGTGAATACCGCTGGCTATATATACTGGCAGGAACACAAAGCCCAACACTTGCACGATCCAGAGAGCCTGAATAAGAATAAGAATAAGAATAAGAATAAGAATAAGAATAAGAATAAAAATAAGAATAAGAATAAGGATAAGAATAAGAATAAGAATAAGAATAAGAATAAGAATAAGAATAAGAATAAGAATAAGAATAAGAATAAGAATAAGAATAAGAATAAGAATAAGAATAAGAATAAGAATAAGAATAAGAATAAGAATAAGAATAAGAATAAGAATAAGAATAAGAATAAGAATAAGAATAAGAATAAGAATAAGAATAAGAATAAGAATAAGAATAAGAATAAGAATAAGAATAAGAATAAGAATAAGAATAAGAATAAGAATAAGAATAAGAATAAGAATAAGAATAAGAATAAGAATAAGAATAAGAATAAGAATAAGAATAAGAATAAGAATAAGAATAAGAATAAGAATAAGAATAAGAATAAGAATAAGAATAAGAATAAGAATAAGAATAAGAATAATAAAAATAATAATAATAATAAGAACAAAGAATAAGAATAAGAATAAGAATAAGAATAAGAATAAGAATAAGAATAAGAATAAGAATAAGAATAAGAATAAGAATAAGAATAAGAATAAGAATAAGAATAAGAATAAGAATAAGAATAAGAATAAGGATGAGAATGAGAATGAGAATGAGAATGAGAATGAGAATGAGAATGAGAATGAGAATGAGAATGAAAATGAAAATGAAAATGAAAATAAGAATAAGAATAAGAATAAGAATAAGAATGAGAATAAGAATAAGATTATAGTGAATTGTTTATCTCAAACAAATATTCGTATGTAGTTTCCGTGTATCCGTGTATATCAATGCTTCCATGTTAATTTCCATACAGACAAAACTGTAATTGCCAATCATGACAAAAAACTGTCCTTTTTACGCTGCCCCTGCCCCCTAGGGGCCGCGTATACTATATACCATATTCAGAATCTCAACGTTCTATGTAATTTTGGGTAGATCGAATCGTCTACGTTAAATTACACTAGAACGGGAGGTAGGTCGAATCTCGAAGAGATGCAATTCGAAAGTCAAGAAACTGGGAGCGTACAGAATGCAAAACACTCCGCACCGGCGTGGAGTCGAACCACCAATTGACTGACATTACATCAGATGCTCAGTGGATGCGTAATGCACTACCATCTGAGCCAACCGGGCTTGACACTTCTTGCGTTAAGATTGCTGTTGCTGTTAAATCTATGCTGATTCCCACGCAAGGCCCGTTAATAATTTTGCTATTACTGTAACTAATTTTGCTTTCATGATAACAAAATTTCCATGAAGATAGGTATATACGGACAAATTTACCCAGATCGCTACTATCGGTATTCGGTACACCGTGTTACCAGCTTTCCCAGGCCAGTCACTTACAGTGACGTGCTGATCGGGCCGAAAAGTTAAAGAATGTCAGTTTCACAGACACAAACTGTGGCTCGGTAATCGAGAGGTATGATGGTCGCTTTGAGAGGTCCCTGGTTCGAATCTCTGATGAGTACATACTTTTTATTCCGCCTAGAGGCGGAATAATTGGAATCAGTTTTTAGCACCAAGAGTACATAAGTGGTGCTGCGAGCCACCCAAAGGCCTATGCTCAGCATGGGCCTAACTTAGGCAGTATTTTTTTTCTGCCATTGGGGGCCTAAAACGGCAAAACTTACTAAAAACTGCAATAAAAATGCCCTAGTAACATCAATCTGTTTTTTTAGAATTTTAAATTGTTATTGCTTCCATTATTTTTTCACGCATATTTTATCTCTTCCGCTCAGACCCCCCTTGGCTGTCTGGAGTTTAACAGACAGCTTAGAAATTGGCTCGCCAATCAATCGCTTATGCAAATGAGCTGAATATTTTAGTCCAATCACAAGCCATCAAAATGACGTATAGGATCAGACAGCCAACCAGCTGTCAATAGGTGGAGCTTTAACACAAGACTATGCAAATTAGTTTCAACTCTGGGTCAGTAGTTACGGTCATGTTATCGCCGGGTACCGTGTTTGCTGGGGGTAGTAAGTACAGCGAGAGTCTGAGTCGAACCGCCGGGAACTGGAACAAAGTATGTACGTAGAAAACGGTCAGCAGATGGACGTAAGAGGAAAAGGCAGAAAGATGGTCTCACAAACGCCAATGCTTAGGCCCGGTTCACACAGACGTACTTTTTACTTCTTACTTTTTACTTTTGGCCAAAAGTAAAAGTAGAAACGCGTTCTACTTTTTACTTTTGCAATCTAGCCAATCAGAATGCTCTAACAGAAGCTCCGCCTATAGAGCTTCATTTTTATTGGCTAGATTTGCTTTTTGACATACAAGTGCGCCAAAGCCAGCCAATTGAATGCGATCTTCATAAAGTAAAAAGTAAGCCTGTGTGAACACTTTTGCAAAAGTAAAAAGTACAAAGTGAAAAGTAAAAAGTAAAAAGTATAAAGTAAAAAGTAAGTCTGTGTGAACCGGGCCTTAAAGCAAAGGACTGGCGAATGGGCTGTTCAGCCATTGTACAATATTGTAGTGTAGTGTCAAATAGTCTCTTGGAAGACTATACAGCAGGTGGTATCCAAAGACCAGGTAGTCGATAAACTAATTGGAGATAAAATTATATGCCAGGGTCAGAGTAAAACCGGAATATTTCCTTAAGGTAGCGCTCTGCAACAAAACTCATGTTTGGCGCTCAGCTCATGCAATAAATAGCAATACCACTTTAATTGTATATCAAAAAGACATAAAAAAACCTATTTACAATACAGTCCAGCACTTTAATGTGAATGTGTCAAATTTTATGACCATGTCGAATTTCCTATTCACACTAATTTTGTTTATGACCTAGCTCAGCAAAACTTCAACCGATTTTGATGATTTTGGTATCAATAGAAAGATCTCTCAAAAATCTAGACGTGATTGATCTTCGATTTTTCATTTTTATTTGTGATTTTGCAAAAAATCGATTTTTCAAAAATCAGTCGTGTTTGAGCGACTACAAAAAGTGCTACGGGCCAAAATTTGAAAATCGAAAAACTTTCACGTCTGCATTTATGTTCTTTCTTTCATTGTGCAAATTTTCAACTCAATCGCAAACGGCAGCCGGGACCCAGGTCCAAAAAAAGTAGTCGATTTCGCTACGCAAAAATGTAAGGTTTGCCCACACGTTTCACTTTTTCAAAAATTAGACCTTTCCTAGGACTGCATATTTCCGTTGAAAAAGTTACAAAAAGCCATACTCAATTTTTTAAGAAATTAAATCAAAAATTTGACATTTTCGAAGATTTATCAGCTTTGTAGGTTTTTCATTTTGGATTTGCTATTTTCCCGGCTAAATAACTCAGCATAACTTCAACGTATTCTTAAGTTTAATACATCAATTTAAAGCTAAGAAACCGCATATTTCAATGATATGAGTAATCATTTTATATGGAAACAAAAATTTTTTTGCTACGGCTACAAAATTGTCCAAAAAATTGAAAAAATTTTTTTATCACAATATGCACATCAAATGAAAGCTATTTTCATTTTGAACAACTTTCCTTCAAGACATTATGGTCAAAAATGTCGCTGAAAAAAATTAAACGCCAAAGTCGGTTCCCCTGAGCGCCACCTTAAGGGGGCGCTCCGGGAATCGGGGGTTACATCGAAAATTGGCAAAAAAGTTGGCAAATGTCAAACTTTACTATACATATACGTAATATGGCACAAAAGAACACAGGAGGCAAAATTTCAAATCACGTGATCATGTCACGTGACTCCCAGAGCATCAAACGTGAGTGAATTTTCGGCAAACGATAACTCCGCTTAGACTTCGCGTATAGTCACACTTTATATACCCAAATGTAGCTAATGTGCTTCTCTAGTTGAACATTATTTTGGTTTTTAACATTTATGTCGGGTTTGGATAAAAAATGTCATTATGTGTTTTCGAAGTCGACCTCTGAGCAATAAAATTCATATAAAAAAATTTCTAAGCTTTATTTTAAAAAACTAAAAAATTGTTCAACTGCGCAGAGCCTAAGGCTATAATTGTGTAAAATTTTGTAGAAAAATATCTTACCAGCATTTTATAATCGAATACCGAAAAATTGGTTTTGTATTCACACAGCCTATATTTGAGTCTGCTGCTTCTGAAAATGGTTTCTTGTGAGATTTTTTTGCACAGAACGCAATAAAGTTGTTTTAATTTTTCATTACGACTAATAAAATCTACGTATCGTCTGTTTGGAAAACTTCAAAAAGCGTTGATGCACTGGCTTACTTGCTGAATTTGTGTAAAAGTCAAATAAAATCAGTAAATTGTCCAATTTTTTTCAAATTTTTTGCTTTGAAGATATGCACGTCAAAACATCAGAAATAGTATTTTGGGCAACTTTTCTTCAAGAATAATAGGTCATTTTGGCTATTTTTTAAAAATACGGTCCAAATCCTTGATTCCCGGAGCGCCCCCTGACGTTCAGACTTGAGATTATAACCGAAATTGCTCTTTTTGACACTACTCCCATCGCTACTGCTTAGCTCGTATTTTCCATTGTTCACCACTAAGGCTCTGATCTACAATCTACATAAATATGATTTTGTTATTTTTTTACCAGTATTTAACTTTAAATTTTTTTTATCGTTCACCAGCTCTGGAGGCGGAGCAACGCAGCACTCAGCAGTATGGGTGCAGAAATTGTAAAAATTATTTTAACTGCCATTAATGGCCGCGTTTAACGTTTTCTCTGGAATATTGACAAAGCCTCACGTCACAATGCAGCCACTTCTCACTCAGTAGAAGAACTTATTTAGTGATTGATTAGTTAAGCTGGGGCCTGTTGCTCAGCGAATTCATCATATTATATAAATTCATTACGAATCACTTGATTTTGCACTTACAATTGTTACAATTGTAAGACTTGTGTTGAGCAACAGGCCCCTGATCTCTTTTCAGCACCTCAGTCCTTATTTCTAGGTCTTTCTCATATTTTTTGCTCACTGTCGTCTGCTTATTGAGAACCGGCCTAAGCGTTTTCGCTTTACCTTAAGGCCCGGGGGGGAGGGTTTCCGAGGGGGGTTCCCCCCTGGAATCAAGACATATCTTGATTCGAGGGGTGGATATCCTCTCCCAGAAATCAAGGCATAAAAGGGCTATTGCGGCCGGTGCATTGTTCCGGCCGATTTGCTAGAATAGGGAAGACTGTAATATGCTTCCCTATTATGCACTCTTGATAAAATACATTGTGCTTTCTGCGCCACCACAACGGAATTTGCCCCTTTTGGGGGCCTACTTGTTATTTTTTCAAACTTGGTTTGAACTTTTACCTCTGCGCAAAATAGTTCAGCTTCAACGATCAAATTATGTCTTTTCAGATACCTTTCTTTGGAATTTTATAAACGTTGTTTTTATGATGATGAACTGATCAACATTCGTGTTTTAAATTTCATAAATAGATTTAAATATAAGTGGTAAAATTTATCACTTCGAATAAAAATCTGACATCTCAAGTACTCCGCCAAACAATGCACAAGGTGTGCTAGTGTTTAATACTGTGCACAATACTGTAGCGTGCTGCACACAAATAGAGTGCTGAAGTTCTTGCTGCTGCGCCACAGCGCAGCAGCTCATTTAGGATGAGTTTGGGTATCAAAGTGCACATTACGTGCTCTTGATACCCAAGCACATTTCAATGTTCCTATAGTTGTGTGTTTCGTGTCAACTTAGGTACTGCAAACGCATTGCATAATATGCAAATTGGCAAAAACGTGTTCAGTGCGCGCGCACACACATGCCGTGTTTACATTGTATTTGTATTACATGGCTGCTTGTAGTGGCTGGCAAGTGGCAATCAGCACCGACTCCGCGTGTGTAGTGTGCATATGTTGTCATGTGCAGCTCATCTTCGATTGCTCAATTCTCAGACTAAAATTTCTTTACCTCATAAATTATAAGAAATGAAGAAATAACCTCATAAAATATAAATTAAAATGTAAATTCATTTGAACACAGCTTTTTAAATTAAATACTATCTCAGTTAGATACGTTACCACACCTGAAATTTCCCTGAAACATTGTCAGGCTAAATTTAAACTCATTTGAACCTGTCTTTGAACTTGATATTAATTTCATTAGAATAAATTACCTCCCCCGATATACTAAATACCTTCACTACTTGAGATTTAAGTCAAACTAAATTTTAAAATACCAGTAAATCAATAATCAACCTCGATTATATACGTATAATTTGGTGAAAAATTATTATTATACACGTTATACACGTTATTATTAAATATTATACACGTTTCTACACATCGAGATAATGTTGTTTGAAAGCAGTGTAATAATGTACACAATGCACGGAATCGCACTCACAGCTTTGTATGAATATCCGTTGCCGTTACTATACTCAATCTGTACAGTCGTTCATTGAATGCTATTATGAGCTCTCACATTTACCAAAGATTTTTTAATTGGTTAACCCATCGCCATTTGTGCTTTAGTGCTTAATGAGAACACCTTTTGCATAAAATTTCTGCTTGTTTCTCATAACTCAGCAGATGATCTGTAGCGGCCGTGATGTTGCAATTCGTACTGTTGAACGGTTAGGGCCGCGTTTAATATTTCCTGTGGAATATTGACACTCTAGCCTCACAAAATAGAATCTCTTCACTCAGCAGATGAGCTTGTTTCGACTTCTTTTCAACTGCCGCGTACACATCTATGTATAAATAATTCAACAACCTCTAGACCTGGTGGACATTAATTTGGACAATTTTTCAATTTTATACGTGTGCATTTCTCGGTATTACTATTCAACTATCAAACGTTAGTAGTACTTTATAGACATACGGCTAGTTCAAACACACCGACACCAATTCCTGCTGCAGCGCCTGACCCGGCAAGACCAACGAAGTGTTCGCTGCCAATGTTGCTGGCAAAAACCGATGCGCCCACAGGAAGCCAGCTCATGAACCGACCGGCCAGAAAGTATCCACTAACTGTGCCGCGGTTCGATTTGCACATGGCCTGAAATTAAATGCTTTCAAATAATCGACCTTAAGGGTTTTTTTTTTTTTTGTTTTTTTTTGTTTGTGGGGTTTTTTTTTTTTTTTTTTTGTTGGGTGGGTTTTTTTTTTTTTTTTTTTTTTTTTTTGTGGGTTTTTGTTTTGGTTTTTTTTTTTTTTTTCTTTTTGTGTGTTGGTTTGGGGTTGGTGGTTGTCGGTTTTTTTTGTTTCCGTGACGTATTAAGAAAAGATCTCTTTTTGCACCTATGAGCAACTGCTTTCGCGACCTACCTCCTTATCGACTGATTATGTTTCGTTCAATTCATTCAATTTCAACATATGTCAAATGGTGGTTTTGCGATCTCTCTACAACGCATGTAACTTGAGCAATGACGATAATAATCAGACTGCTTAGAAAGCTTATGTTCTGAGTATGGTTAAAGAAAATAATGAAAACAAAAAAGCTGACATTAAACTTACGTAAAAGCCAGTAGCCAAGCATAGAATAAAGTAGGCCACAATTGCCACTAGATCTAAAGGCGATGCTTCAACCATTGCACAAATATTTCAAATCTAATTATTGGTTACAAACAAAATCGACCAGTTTAAGTTAGTTGTTTAAATATCTCATTAGTAGCGCGGTTCAGTCTAAAATAAACTGCAGTGGGTAGGTATGTAATATGTATGTACATAGAAGAAATGTTTATTCACCAAAAATGCTAATTTCAAGAGTTAGATCAATCATGGTGCAGTAGTCTGAATTTGGTTTAGTTTCAGTTCTAAGTTACTGTAACTAAAGGTTTCAATGCGTTGTGTTAAAAAAATTAGTAACAGTTAAATGTGTGCGCTAAACAAACAATAATTCACAAGAGGCATTTTTTAAGTAATGAGTAAGTTTTGCTAATGTTTGGTTAATTAGTGCTTACAAGTTGCCTAAAATCCGCCTAGTGTGAATCGATCTAAAATCACCTGCCGTCAGCAACACTAAACCGGTACGAATAAATAATCACTTTTAAGCCGCGAACGACTAAATAACCTTTTTCGGAACCAATGTACAATCTGTCAACTAAAGTAAATAACTGATAACAGTTGAACTGATAGCTAACATAAACTACCAAGACTCACCTGACAGAAGCATGAATACCACGTATTAAAATTATTTAGACTTTGCATTAATAATTAACATGAATATTTATGTAATTATGAAAAGATTTTAATCTTCAAAATTAACTCAATTAAACTATTTTAGGTAGTTAGTTAGTTAAACATTATTGTGATGTGTCACCCTGAATAAACTTTTTCAATGAAGTTTTATTTTTATCTGCATTTTCTAAGTAATACGTTCATATGATTCGTAAAATCTAATTTTTTGTCGTTTATTTCGTGTCATTGGTTGTATTCTGGTAATGTCAATATCATCTTCAAGCTCATCATCAGCAAACTTTGATCAGTGTGCAAGTGCTAATTTAGTCATTTGCAAGAACCAAGATAAGAAGTATGCCTTAAACGGAGCAAAATTTTTTCCCTAGTATCGCTAACCTTAAGAATCGACATACAGTACGTACATAGCCTACTCTACTACTAATAATAGTACTCTTGATAATATGTAGCTTTAAGAAGCCATAAGGAACGAAAAAGCAATTTGTACAGATCCTTGGTGTGCTTTGTACAAACATTGACGTATGTACCCTGTAGCGCAGCTATCGGTGGGAAATTTTGGAATCTTTCAGTGTGAGCATTCGATTAATGCGTACTTTTTTTGTTATTTTATTAAAAGCCGTTCAAGGATATCAAAACGGCAACTTTATGAGAACAACTTTAAAAAAGCACGTGATCAAAACGTGCTAAGAAAAACTCAGGTAGTGAAAACTGATGGGTATTGAAACTTTTTGCAGACAGTTTCACAGTTTCTTATCGCCTGTGTCAAGTACAGAGTTTAAGTCATACAGCAAGACCCTATATTTAGGTTTTGCTTTTCACCATGGCTACATATACATATTGGATGTCGTTATGTTTCACCCAATCATTTCTACGGGAGACGTCAGAAGGATAAATAATCCTGCCAGAATATGCAACGCAGAAAACCGATGCTTAAATAACCGAATTCAGACATAAGTTTAACAGATTAAATTTAAAACTTATCTGGTTAAGAAATGATAGAACGTCACCTATAAAGTTAACGCAATATAGTTATTTTTGTCCGGATATTGTCAAGATATTGGCGTATAAAGCTAAACTGGCGACGACTCGCGGTATATAACCTACATCTCCGTATATGATTCTGTGAACTCCTGAACTTTAACTCCTATGTAGCTTTAACTTTTTCTCCATACTTTAGCTAGAATTTTGTAAAGCTTTTGTTTTTCGCATTATTATTATTATTAGACAGTAATCATCGACGAAGCGCGTTTGGGTTGGGATTGCAGCTAGGTTTCTTAGCGACGAGGAACATCTTAAGCTCGGTTCATACTTGTCCACAAGCACATAGGGTCAGAGGCAAGGACAACTTTCAGTCTGCTGGTGTGAAGCATTGACGTAGTCAATGTACATGCAAAAGATTGGCTCATTTCACTGATTAGTTTTTGCAAAATTGCTTTTGGACAAAACAATAGGGACATGGTAAGAACAAGTGAGAACCGGGCCTTAAATTTGGAATCACCCCTTTATTTGTACATTTGTGTATATATTTGACGTCATCATGAACTAAAGTAGTGCTCAATTTAAGTGAACTTCCTGTTAGGTTTTTCTTTCGCCATTAATTTCTTGGGAGTGATATTGGTGATTCTTGCAAATTTTAATCAGCAAATTACATAACTGTCCGAATGAAATTAATGTTCATAGTTGTATCAGACAGCAACAGTACGTTTTTTTGTCTCCGCAAATGTTTTAGACTAGAAAACAGACTAGTTTTAAACACTAGACTACCAATATCAACCAATATTTTTAACCAATCACCATTTGTGAGCCAGACATCACACAATAGAGACATAAAACTTCAAAAAATCAAGCCAGATATCAGATTGGCCAGCTTGTGAAGTACATGTAATTTTTTGACGCACAATTTTTTGCCACAAATAAGAAAAATGAAAAATGAAGGTTCGTTTTTCTTTTGATTTCAACATAAGTGTCTAATTTTTTCACAATTTATCATTTTTGCTGTGAGTAGTTTACAGGTTACGCACAGTTTTACAGTTCAAATAGGCATTACTCTACAACCACTCAAGCAATTTGCACTAAATTTTGTGTGCATAAACTAGAGCATATGTGCTTTTACTATGTGTAAAGAATCTAAACAAACAGTTTTTTATTGAGACGAAATTATCGAATGTGAATAGGTTTTCAAAACGTCATTTTTCCGACTTTGCGACTTCACTGCTAACTGTATGCTGCATCAAGTTTGCTGAAACTTGGTAAAAATATTTGCCTTGAAACATATTTTTAGAATATATAAAGAACAATGACCTATCTTTTACTGAAAAAGTTTTATAGTCGCGCAAAATCGACTGCTTTCGCGACACTACCCCCTTAAAGATTGTGCATTGATTATGTGGGGTACTGACAGTTACCACTGCAAATGAAAAAATTATTTATTTCGCAAACAATTTGCAAAAATATACTCAGAAAAGATATTGTATTGAAAAGAAAAGCATAAGCCAAATAAAAATACATACACAGTTGTTCTTTTTGAATTCTCATAAAAGTAGGTAATTAACAGATAATTTCACTATTTGTCGACGTTTTTCGTTATGCCCTTCTAAATTAAAACTTAAAAAAATAACTAAAAATTGTACATCTCTCTACCGTGTATATACAGCTTGACAGTATCAAAAAATTTGTAATTGTTTTTTGAGAACTCGGCAAAACGTTGTCTCGTTAGACAACCAGGAGACAAGTTTCACTTGTCCGCGTTGTCAATTAGTACATGATTTATGACAAGCATAGTTTAAATGCGCTGCGGGGTGCTACCAGCTTCCTGTGTCGCATTTCGGTGATAACAAAGGTGATCATTGCTTTTTGACAACTTTTATTGCATTAATATAGCAACCATAATGTTTATGTATGGTGACCATATGAATGTTTGTCAAATCGTGAATAGAACTAGTATTTTTGCTCCGAACAAGGCTGAGGGAGCATTATTAGTAAAATAGTAATAAATATTACCAAATTTTAGTAAAACAATCCACTTACCAGAAAAATTGTCAAATTTTGTAAAATAGTAGTTTTTAGCCAGTGTTTTCTTTAACGTTTTTTAAAAACGGAAATTGTCTACTTGGTAGGTTTTGTGCCCCCCATAGTTAGACTATTGTCTCTATGTGTTAGCAGCATAATAATGCGACCGTTCTTGACTAGAATGGTGGCATTATTATGGTTGCGTGCGTCGAAACTGGTCTAATCTGCCGCCAGCAGGCATCAATTATCCCGCCCAACCATCAATTTCAATTACCGTCACACCTCTCGTGCGCCCTTTAATTCTATCGTCGGTTTGTGTATGCTAACGTTGTTTGCGTGTCAATGAATGCTGCTAAAAGCTTTGCGACACACAATAGGGCTATTTCAAAACACCGCCGGCAATGTTGTATTTTTTGAAAATTTGGAAACATTTTTTGTTCCGTCTAAAAATACAAAAAGAACATTATGGTTTCGATGCAGCCATTGTGGCTTCCATTACGGTTACATTAATTACAGTTGAACTTCTCTTGCGTAGTGTGAGCACTTACCAATAAGCTGTGAAATAATTGTTTATATCGATGCTCGATAGTATCAATCAGGAATTGTGGGAAGCATGAAATTTGGAATTTCACATTTCTAAGTTATTCTAGACATGTCACATTCCCAGTGTTAGTTCGGAATTTAGTCACCAATATTCTGATCCGCAATATGATGACCCAACAGTAGCAGTGCAGTGCAAAATTTTATTGCACTCGAAACTAAGCATGATTTACATATCTTGGTTTCATTGGGTTGATTCATTGTTCACTTAAGGTGGTAGTTTCGTATATGCAGCTTTTTTTGATGAGCTGTTACTCGGTTGTTTTAGAAGCTAATTATAAGCGGTTTTTTGCATTGCTGTATAACCAAGAGTGCATAATAAGATTATGCACTCTTGGTATGGTATAACTCTGCAATGCAAATAGGTCTAGTTCTGTACCGAATTTTTAAGAAAGACACAGCTTAAATTTTACATCACATCATTTTAAAGTGAAAAAATTAGTTATATTCAAAAACCGTCAATTTCCTGAAAACAGTTACAGTTAAATATGCGTATTAACGTTGCAAAGTGATCATAAGTAAAATATCCAGATACCATATCGTATTTTTGTGAAAAACAATTCTGTTTTTGAGAAACAGTTGTTTAAAAATCACTATATATTGTAAAAATAGCAAAAAAACGTCAAAAACACTACTTTTTTCGCTATAACTGTAGTGTAACTGAATATAAAGAGCCTATAATGTGCCTATATTTTGGCCTACAAGTGCCTCATGTGTGTCAAATTTCATCAAGTTAGCTGTTGGTTCGAGCGAATCGCAGCAAAAACTGCAAACTCGAAACTACAACCTTAATTCTTGCATTGACAAACTTTGCCAGAAAAAGAAGCTTACTGGCTTAGACAGTTATAAAGGTTCACCCAAAATATTGGCTAAAAGTCACCGTTCATGACTATAAGACATACCTACCGGCTATCAGAGGAGCAACAGCCGAAACCGAAGGCCTGTAGACTAAGCCACGGACTTCCCACATAGAAAGCCACTTTGAAAAAAGCAAGCCGTCAGAGTGGTATATTTTAGTACCTACTAGCAATACTAAGTAGAAGCTATCATGTACTCTTGGTATTATCAAGAGTGCATAGTATGAAGAGTATGACACTCTCTATTATGCCCTGCTTTGGGTGCTTGCGTTCAATGCATTCAATGCGGAGCGAAAATAACCCCTTTATGTTACAGGTTTGGAGGGGGGTAACCCCCCCTCATTTCAAGTCCCTGTACTCATCTGAAGGGGGGTTCTACCGTCAGTTTAGTACATTAGCGAAAGGACTTTCTTAGTGTCTTCAAATGAGAGGGAGGATTGGACGCAAGCCCCACGGCATAATAGGGAACTTAACCTTTGGTTAGAATAGTTTGACCAAGAGTACATAATAGTGTCTCACTCTTTATAGAAGAAGAGTGAGACACTCTCCTTTCTGCCTGTGTTATAGCGCAGGCAGATGCGCTCGTCATTTTTAGCCCACATGTTGCCGTTTTATGCAACATGTGGGTAGCCAATCAGAAGCGACCTTCGCTTCTGATTGGCTGGACGCCTATGCACGTGCTCCAATCAGCACGCAGGCGGCTTCATGTGCTATTGCCTCAAATTTGTCAAAAACACATTTAACTTACCAGTTAACATCATATTCAGCACATACTAGCAATAATCGCTGAAAACGGTGATAAAAATGTCGGCAAAATATAACTTTGGGCAAAAAAAACCCCAACCCGACCGATCATGGCAAAATGTAACATTGAAATGGCTGTAATGGCGGCCAGTGTGCTGATTGGAGCACGTGAGGCCGCCTGCGTGCTGATTGGAGCACGTGCACAGGCGTCCAGCCAATCAGAAGCGAAGGTCGCTTCTGATTGGCTACCCACATGTTGCATAAAACGGCAACATGTGGGCTGGAAATGACGAGCGCATCTGCCTGCGCTATAACACAGGCAGAAAGGAGAGTGTCTCACTCTTCTTCTATAAAGAGTGAGACACTATTATGTACTCTTGGTTTGACGGTAGGCACAATCTACGCCATTATAATATTAGTTTGCATTTTAACTTTTCTTAGGATAGTTTATGAAACACACTAATCGTCACTATTTCCTAAACAGTAGTTTCGTCAAATATTTGTGTACATGTGGTTGTACTTTTTCATTTATTATCGTCTGTGATTAGATAATCATTTCTTAATTTTTTATTTTTTCAGGATCGCTCATATTACTAATTTAATATATCTATCCATTTCTGTATTTATACACTTTTATATTTTTAGACATTCATACAAGTTTAGTGCGTCTACTTTAGACTTGTACGACTGTTCCCAATGGTTATGTGATTCATAGTTTAACAACAAAAATAATAAAAAAAACAACAAACTTACATCAATTTAGATTCCTACCAAGCACGTTACTCAGATTGTCCGACACGTTTTATAACTTTTACATTATTGTTCAACTATGGAAATTTCTTCCTTCACAAAGCCGCAGCGTCGCTATTAATAATAATTCAATTTGCAGTCAGCCTTAAGACAAACGACAAACTGCCAAATAATTTTCATTCTATCATTAATCATCCATAAATTCTAGAAAAGCTGGTCTTGGCTGTCCGTAGTGTGAAGCACTAGACTATCATTATGAAACAGCCATATCGTCAAGAATTTTCAGTCTGTACTGAGTGTTCTAATTGATTGGTTGTTGATTTTAGAAATGATTTTCAATAGATGTGATTCTCAAAACGCGTAATACGTGTAGAATTTTTCGTTACGATGTTTTAAATTACTGAAAAAGAACGCTTAGCCTGCTGCCCAGCTTTACAGATATTACACTTGTAACAATAACTGTAAGTGCAAAATCTGGTGATTCAAAATAAATTCCCGTTACAAATCAAAATTAAATTTCCGTTACATAAATAAATTTATCAAAAATAAATTTCCGTTGCATATAAATCCGTTACAAATCACCCAACTTTGCACTTAGAGTTGTTACAATTGTTACAAAGACTTGAAGTGACCAACAGGCCCCTAATCTTAACGTTAGACTCCCGTTATGTATTCCACACTTGCCGTGAAACAATCACGCTAACGTTTCCACCTTTAGCAAAATTTTTGTCTAGAAAAGTGGAAATACCTTGAAAATTTCAAACTTTAAATAGTTTACACTGAAGGTAAAAACCCCAAAAAATTGAAAGCCAGCCCCCTTATAATTTAAATAAAGGAACATCCCAACTTTCGGACCAGTATCCTTGCCACTTATAGGCAGAATCAAAAGTTTTCGGAAGGGTGTTCAGTAAAAACACTGCTACTTCCGACATTTTTATCAGCGAAAGCCGGAAAACTATCATGACGAACAAAAATAAATATTTATTATTTGCATGCAGGTAGTTTTTTTGCAGATTAGAACCCTAAATAGCGAAAATTACTTCTATTACCGGATATTTAGTATTTTTTAATGGTGATTTTGCAATTTTTGCAGTACCATGTTATGACGAGAAGCGTCTGTCATCACTTCATTACTCAACGAAGCTGTATTAATTCTTTATTTAAATTTAATTTTTAATGTTTTGCAGTTCCTATGTAGTTCTATGTTTTAATTAACGTTTGTTTAGTCGCTTGTTATGTGATTCCGTTGCTTATACCTGAAACTATACTATTAACAGTTTTGTTTAATTATAATTGCGTTGAATTTCAACTGTTTAACACATTAACACACACATCCTACAGTTACGAATTACATTATGAATTACATACACACATCATAGAGTTAGCATTACATAATCTTAATGAGTTTACATGTTTCATTTCAGTACAGAAAAACACGTAAAATTCATTGTACCTAAATCAGACAGCCACACTCATTTTTATATATATATATATATATATATATATATATATATATATATATATATATATATATATATATATATATATATATATATATATATATATATATATATATATATATATATATATATATGTAGTCAACCACAAGTGTCGTCTAAACACTAGTTATAGCAAGTCAAGCAAATCTTGATTACTTCAAGTTTAAACAAACTTTTTTTGCGACACTGAGAAAGTCAAATATGTTGATACTTGACTTGACAGACTAGATAGTTAGCTAGTTAGATAGACGAAGTTAGCTTGAGCAGACAAACTGCTTCTTTGCTTTCAATCTTATTTATTCTTCCTTTTCACAATGCTACCTGTTTTCACTGTCTAGATTCATAGCGAACGTTGAAGATGGTTAAATGCTAATTTCTTATGTATTTATTATTTCTAGGCCAAAACTTGTTAATGAACACATAGATGCATATACAGTCCGACCAAAACTACTTGCTACAGACTTCGGAGTCAAGCGCATAATTATATTATATACTTTGACTCTGGAATCAAGTGACTCCGACTCTGTTTTGACTCTGGAGTAGCAAGTAGTTTTGGTCGGTACTGTAGGTATTAAAATAAGGTAATTATTGGTTTATTATTAGTTTATTATTACAGCTAGGCTAGGCTTCAATGAGTGAGTCAAACCAATGCGGTTATGAAATAGATATTTTATTTGTATCTTACTATATATTTGTCTATATGCATATCATACATACTGGGTATTGCTGGCTCAAACTGACACTACTATACGTCATTTCTGTCTGTGGTGATCCACTGCCAAACACATTTACATGCCAGCCAGCTGTGTAACTATGAATTGGCTGCATGTTCAGCGGATTATGTAGCCAATATCATCTACCAGTCTCATTATCCGTTGGCATATACAGTCTAACATAATCTACTGGTTTAAGGTTATCTGTAAATTTTGTATACAATATTATACTTTCTATACTTTCTATAATGTGTGCCAAATCGGATTTATAGCGCTCTACAAGACTTCCGCATGCAATAAACACAAAAATTTTGCTTCGTCACGTTACGGCCACCGTTTTTCACTTTTCGCGAAGGATGAAACATGTCGTACGAAAACTGAACAATTTTACTGTATATAGTTTTCAAAGTATACAGTTAGTTCCTTCCTTCCTTGTGCTGATCAGAGCACGTGCGCTGCAGTTCGACCACTCTGAAGACCAACCAGCTTCTGATAGGCCGTATTCTTGTTTAATTATGGCCGAGAGCACATGTATTCCATCATAGGCATGAAGTATCTCACTGCGGCAAGTCGAAACCCGTCGGAAGTGTATCAATTAAAGTTGGGATGCAGCGGTTATTGGAAAACCTTGGTTGAGCCGGGTGCCAGAACTTATGAACCCAACTTGTTGGCAAGTTGGACCCAAGTTCATTTGTTAACCAATTTTCAACTTCCCGATTTTTTGACTCACAATTGAAACAACGTAAACGTGGTTGCTAAAAAATCAGGCAGTGGGTTTTATATTTAGTAGGAACAAATAAGTCATTAGAAAGAGTGAAAAGCTAAGAATCTTTCTGATGCTTGGATGGGAACTTAATTACATTTCTTCGACATTTAATCCCCCAAGAGCTCCGAAGACTTGAGCCTTTAAGCAGCACAAATCCAGAGTTATGTCTAGGGGGTAATACAGAGGTAGGTATATGAAAAATTATGGCTTGTATCTTGTTTGGTATCTATAGGTTAGCATTTTTCCGTCAGACGCGTAGTGCGATTATCTTGAATCCAGCAAAAGTCTCATTTGGTTAGATTTACCTGGTGCAGTCTCATTAATCTATTTCACAAAAAAACTAATCTGCTTATGTCCATTTTCAACGAGGGCACATTCGTCCATTGGATTAAACGGATTTGACTTAATCTTAGTGCGATTTTTAGGAATGGCTGGCATAACTCCAGTCCGTTCAATGCGAAGGTTTTGAAATTAGATTTTATATAGCATGATTTTTTTGAAATTATTGTTGAACCTGGTTAAAAGAAATGGGCTCCCATACCTTATGTACTGTGTAAAAGTCATATCACAGTCAGCAACAAAGTATATCCATCCGCATAATTTTAATTGTTCAATGGCATATTTGTGTTTGATAAATTGTCGAATCTGTTTACAAGCCTTCAGGTTATATGTCGTGCATTGAAGACCTTTCTGGCACCCATTCGGTCCCGAGGGAATGGACTTTGTAGCAGGTTGCCAAGAGCAATTGTGACCTTAGTCTCTGTTTTAAAACCGAGTGGATAAAAATTAGAACTGCTAGGTTTAGGATTACTGCCAATTATTCATTACTACTACTTATTATTATTATTCATTATTACTACTACTATCCAAACCCGCTAACCAATCGGATTGCACAAAACCTATATTTTCAAAAAGTTTTTAATGAAACCAGAATTCATTTTACATTTTTGAAAATATCTCCTGACCTGGTTTCAAATACTGTCAGATTTATTGGTGGATAATTTAGCCAGAGTGAGTTTCGAAAGTCACTCAATCGTAATTGAGATAGGCATACGGAACTTACTTTTCTACGTAACTCTGTTCCTAAAGCCTCTTTCATCCTTCTTTCCATTAGGTTTTATTAAACAGATAGAGCCTAGATTTTTTGGGCTTGAGAGAATTTTTTATATTGGTATTTTTAATTAACTTTATATTTTTTCTTCTATCTACTTTTTATTTTTTGTGGTAACGGTGTAAGTAGAAATATATTTTTTTTCTCTTGTGCCTTAGTCTCATATCCATAGCATAAAACATACATTGATTAGGAACATTTAGAAACACTAATCTTTAAAACTCTGGGGAACCGGCATACAAATTATGAGCTAAATAGAAGCTGAATTCCGTTACATAGTTGCGACTTCCAAAGTTAATGACCAATAAGAAAAGTTACCACCAACTACCAAGGTTTGTTAAACCATTTGTCCTTTAAATTTTCCAAGTCAAACTTGTAAAAAATATTCTTTATTAAAATGAATTCTACAGACACAATGAAAAAGTGCCATAAACTACATAGATTATATATGCGTTAAATTGTTTAAAAACTTTACAACACTTGAATTCATATTGTTGCATCGTAACTAAACGCTGGGTTTCCTGTTTTAATAATACCAGATTAAATCTTTACAAAATCGCTATTAGTCCAAGTTGATGGCAATTGTTCGCTTAAAGCGTAGCGCTGTAGACAGATATTCAAAAGCAATGACTAATTCTTTTTCTTCTTTTTTTATCGTTGTTATTTTGTTCATTATGAAATTCGTTACTAGTCATTATTTTAGTTGTGATTTTTTGTCAGCCTCTGAGAATTCCATATAACTGCAGTACCAAGAAAAATTACTTGCGACAGACTCCGGAGTCAAAACGGTGTCGCAGTTACTTGGGACTTTGCTTATGCTTATGAAGTAAGCAGTTATCTGGGTCATTCTGATGATGATGCTGTCTTTCTTTCTGTAAGAATCCCCCTCCCTTTTTTGACACTTATATAATATAACTACATTGTATACATACTATACATACATGTACTACATATGTAACTAATTTTGGTCGGCACTGTAACGTCTATACATTATCTGCCTGTGTTAAATTTAAATAAAAAGCACAAACATTGCCAAAACGGAAGTCAATCTAATCCTTTTAATCCGGTTTATGAACTTTACCAAAACTTGGTTTGTCGTTAGTTTGCAAATTCTACTCGCAGTGAACTTTTGTTCGAAAATGTTTGCCATAAATTATCCCAGCTGTTGCGTGTCGCCAACGCGTCAGTTCTGTCGCTCGTTTGCTTCCAACCAATTTATTATGTTTTTATGAAACCACTTGCTTGCTACATTTCCCAATAATGTTGCGTTGTTAAACTTTCTGCTTGTTTTTGAATAACAGTTTTTGAATATTTTACTTCATTATATATATTTTTGCCGTATCTAAATAATTTGGCATACTATACTAATCACAACAAATGTCAGTTTGTGATAGGAACTTTTCTGTGTGTTTGTTGAAAGAAAGAGGATGCCCCAATTTAGAAAGAAGGAAGAAATGGAGGCGCCGGGAATCGAACCCGGCCCGCTAATAGCGTTTCGCTCTACTATACGACGAAGACTTTAATATGTGTGTACTTTTATGCTTATTTTTATCTTAACGTGGTAGTTCCATATTCGCAGTGACGCTTTTTTTAGACAAATCCGTAATTATGAGTAGACTATGATTTTCTTAAACTACATCAAAAAACACCCAGAGCATTTTTCATTTGGTGTACAATACGATGGTTAAGACTAGCTACCACGTTGGCTTACTGAACTGTAAAAGCCAATGGGGTAGCTAGTCTTAACTTGGCATTTTGTACTAAAACGTGATAGTAGACAGTTTTGATACTTGTTTCAAAAAAATGTAGCCATTTTATTCCTGCTTTACAGGTTGTTCCGAAAAAGAACTTTGAAAATAGCCTTATGTAAAAAAACTGCGCTTCTGGAACTACCACCTTAATAGCTTCTATCTATTTAAATAATCGATATAATAGTGCAAAACATAGTTATTGAAAACAAGTGCTTTTGCCAAGTAATGCCTTACGGTGCAGCTAAAATCGTACATACTTCATATGCCTTTATAGGATATTTATTATGTCTAATCAAATAAACTAGCATGATTTTTCTTGCAGAAATCAATAGCGTTTTTACGGCGGTACTGTATCATATTCTTCTGTCACCAAAACAGTTGATTTAGTAACTTGAAACTCTTTAAATAAATGCTGAGTAAATATCAATTTTCCAAAATTATCATTTTTCATGATTAATGGACTAGTCAATTTTTGGAGGTTTAACTGGAACGAATCTCATTATTTAATATTATCACTCGAAGTAATATGATATGATAATTTGCCTGAGCAATTTTTCACATTTATACACATTTGTGCAACTTTATATGTAAAGAAATGTTTTTATTTTAATTCCAATATTCCATACGATATGGCTCAAAATCATTTGTATGCTTATTCGGATATTTTCCGAATTGAGTTTAAAATTTAAAACCGGTTTTGCTTTACTTTGAGGAAATGTTACTGACGCTGTTTTCCATAATGTAAATGGGAACGAAACCAGTTAGGACTAAACCAGTTAATCATTAGTATATTTGAGGAAATCTATCAATTCAATAATCTGTCCAATGTTCTAAATCTATCAAGTAAATCGATCCAGTAAAGTGTATCTTAGTTAACTTATGTAAGACTTTGTATGAAGACTTCTGAGAAGTTTCTGAAATTACGCACAGGTTGACGTTGAATTAGTTCGGCACATTTGTACGTTTCTCGGTGTTGTCACAACAAGCGTGACCTGCGGATCTTTTGTAGTCAGTCCCATTACCTTATTAAGTAGTGTTAATTGTTTGGGGAATTAACAATCAACCAGCAGTCTGGCATCATTTGACTGAAAGCCATCGTTTGTAGCTCATTTGATATACTCAGGTGTTTCCCTTGGGTTATTTTTAGCTCGATCAATACGATCCTAGACAAGGCTTTTATGAAAACATAGGAGTGTCAATTCCGCATATCAAAATGCTCTATTTTGGAGCTAGGGACCAATCATATCATTTTCGCTATTTCAGCATTTTTCATTACATATTCTTCATAAACAGGTGGACCTTTGAAAACTGGCCTGCGAACATTAGAAGACAGAATTCCTTGGTTGCGGTTTCATTCAGTAAAGGGCGGTAAATTGAGCAAATGTTGAAAAGAAGAAGATGCAATAATTAGTAGGAAAAAAGGAAATGTAGCGTCGGGATTCGAACCCGGGCCGGTCGCGTTGACGTCGAGAATGCTGACCACTACACCACAACACCAAGTCTCGTAGGTCATATTACTCATTTACAGCACAAGTATCAGCTGCAGATTTTGAACAGACGGTTGAGCGCATTTGCTGAGGATGGGAGTTTGATTATCGACGTAGGCATAAATTGTCCCCAGGCCCTGAGTTCTGGTACAGGTGCGAGCTTATTTTGCGGGACCCGGACACCTTGAAGCAGTAACACTTGCTCATGGTACATTAACAGTAGATTACCATTAACGGCCCCTTGCAAAACCCTGACACTTCTTAGAATAATGTCTGCGAGCCAGGCCGTATCCAGGACACACAGGCTCTTTCACAAACCACACGTGACTTGAATCTTTGATTCGGGGGTTTTTATAGTTTTCAAATACAATTTGATCAGGTTTAAAAAAAATTGAACCATCAACTCACTCCGCCACAAGACCACTTCAGTTTGCATAAGAAAAGCTGATCATAATTCATAACCTGACTTTACATCTGCGTTGTACTCATTTTTTTGGTCAAGAGCTAATGTATCTCTTGAACATCTCAGAGACACCTGTCTCGCATAAATTTTTGGATCCTGCAACGGTCCCATTTCAACTAAAACTTAATTCAATACCGGTTGCCCTCTTCTGTTATCCTTTATCGTTTTGTCTCCATAATGAAACTAAACTCACCCTTCTGTCTGCTTATTTTACTGGGCTGTTATTTACTCGGGGAAGCTTTTGGCTGCTGCCTGCTGCTTTCTGTTGATTATTTATACAGTTTTCCTTTGACTGATTTTGCCTACGCCTTAAATCTGCCTCCTTTGCGATGTTAATAAATGTATGGAGCTGTCATACCCAGGAGACCCACTGGTTTTTTATTGGTTGGTAATAAATATTGCCTTAATTACTGTCATTTTTTGTAATTATATTTAGGATTCGCTGCTAACTTGGGATTTTGGGATTGCTGGTAAATTTTAGCACACTTTCATTATTATTTATTTTTAGCTTATACTTTGTCTCATATGTTAAGATGTCCTAATTATTTAAGACCCCTAACTGCCGTGTCTAGGTATTTTAACTATTACATAATTCTACGGACACGTTTCTAAAGCTATAAATGAATAGTATGTAAGCGTAAATTTGGATCGGCAAAACGACAATAGATTAGAAAGGGGAGAAAGGTTTGCACGTTTAGTATCCGTGTACCCAGTTACACAGATATTGCCCGTGTAAACGACTACACAGTACACGGTTAGTAAAAGTTACGGTTACACGGCGCTAAGGCCAAAGATACTAAACTGATACATACCTTTAGGACCATTGTATGACTTGAAATATTTAAAATGTCATTTTAACAGTTATTCGGAGTCCGAAAGCATGTTTCTTTATATCAATACAGTTATCGGTTACAAATTATTCATTTGCAGTAGCTGTTATGACTATTAAATAAGAATAACCGGTTACATTATCGGCGGCTACTGATCTAAAACGTGGACGCAGTGTAACTGTTAAGTAACCGCGGAACCTAACCAATTACACGCTTAGCTTGTTCGTTTTTAGACGGTTTACACGCGAAATATACACGGTTCGTTTGTAGCTTTGGTATGTATGAATATGTATGTATGGCATACTTTTACAAATTGTTTTACTACCCAAGTACTTTTTCAAACAGTTTTTTCACAGTAGGTATGCCTGTTGCAGTATTTTTCCAATCTCACAGCAAGTTTAGCAGTTACACAGATAGCTTTTAACTTTACTGGTATTACTTTTATACTGTCAACGAGACAGGTTATACGTGTTACTGGCTACTTTCCGGCATAAAATCTCATAAATTCCATTTAACCAAATGATATGTACATATGTATCCAGCTTATATGCATCCCATTTTCAAACAGCTGAATTGTGCTACATTTCCATCTTGCGTCTACATTTAAGCTACATATATACTTTGTTCACGTTTTGGAGAATACCAACTGTTGACCTGGTGTTATATGGCTATTGGCTACTGTTATTACATTATTCTAGTTTGGTTGTATGACGGTTTAATTGAGTCTTAAAATAGTCCATCATGTATTTACATAATACTTTTTGTTAATCATCAGTGAAGATGGTTCATTTCTGTTGTCTGTGGTTTCGTAGAATATAAAGGTGCAGCTATACCTATAGGTCCTATATAGCTATCAAACTACTATATACTAATACATGTATAGGTACAGCCATACATGTACACGGGGTCTCGGTTTGGGGGGGGGGGTTGTCCTGAAGTTTTTGACATTTTAGGGGGGGCTTGTCCCGATATTTTGTCCCAAAAACGCGAAAATTTCCAATTTTTGCCTAAAAATGGGAAATTTTTGCAAAATTCTGATATTTTTAGCGATTTTTTTTGTTTTTTTTGTCATTTTTGAAGCATACGGCGATCTGGAGCAATTTTGGGGTTTCAGAGAGGGGGGCTTGTCTCGACTGGTCAAATCTAAGGGGGGGCTTGTCCCGGAATTTCAAACCTGGGGGGGGGGGCTTGCCGCCCCCCAGACCCCCCCATGTACATCTGTGGGTACAGCTACTATATGTACTACTATACATTAGTACATGCACAGGTATGCAGCTATAGCTACTAATTGCAACTATTATTGCTTCATGCTTTATTTCTTGTTTGTAAGTGACACTTTTCTGTGTTTCAAATTCTTTTTTTGCGGCCTGGCATAACTGTCATAACAAAAAGAGTTGTACTACCCACCTAATCAGACTAACGCTTTGCCTTCCTTGGGTTACTTAAGGACGTATCACATGAGGGCACATTGCAGGGCTCATGAAATTCTATGATTCGAAATTAGAATGTTCACGCTGCTTGCAGCATTGTGTGCGCATTCATTTCACAGGTCAAGCTCTAAAATTGCAGTTGTGGCACATATTAAGCACTTGTTCATACTTGTCCGTAAGGGCTGTCCGTTTGTCCGTAAGCACAATGCTTTCTCAACCAACACCACAATTCTCTAAATCATGTGTTCGGCTTTCAAGCATCATTTTGTCGCAGGCTGGTTTGGTTTGGTTAGAAGGACCGGAAAAAGAGAAGAAGGGTAGTGCTGGAATTGAATTATGGGGTGTTGGCGGCGAGCGATTAGAGTGGTTCTTTGTTGGACTATTGATTGCTTTAATACTTTTAAGGAGTGCATATCCCCAAATTGAGCCATTCAAGTCTGTACTGCAATTCTGGCCTCTCTTCAGCCAACACTTATTATTTTATGCCCGTTTCAATTGTATCTTTTTGCCAGTCTTTCTTCCCATCCCCCACTCGGCAGCCATAAGGGCCAATCAGCCGCGCTCATTAGAAACTTCTTTATCCTCTTCAAACTCAGACGCCGCTGCCCATATCCTCCCACCTAAGCCTAGGGTAGACCACAATGAGAAACTGATTTTTAGAGCACATATGGTCTATCAAGAGCACATAAATTGAATAATGGTACAAGTAATTATTGCTGGGATTAATAGAAGTTCAATAGTAGGAGTATACTGTAGTCGAAGGCTGCATTTTATATTGATTCAATAATTAATTTAGTTACTTATTTTTATTTTATTTATTTAATCAATATATTATTTATATATGTAATTATACACTTATGGGTTTATATTGAATTATGTTTAAATAAAATTTCTCGAATCTCTGCCAATTAGTACACCAGAAACTTCGATTAATTAGCTTACCTTAATTAGATTAACTTCATATCTCAACATAAATACGGTCTAGTCCTCGACAAAGTTTCATTCACTTTTGTCAATCTTATTTGAGTTACGGAAGTTAATCTACATAGTTTATCAAATCCAGTGATTATGATTTAATAGGCCTAGGTTTTAGGCAATTTTCGCCTTGGCAATGTCAAAAATGAAAACTCTAGTACACCTGTAACAGCGCTCTGGTAAACTTAGATTGTGTTTATATCAGTAAAATCATTGTTTATATAAATCTATCCTTTAACAATCTTTGCGTAAAATTTTAGCTAAATTCATTGATATGATGTGAAGCTGTATGTACATATATACATATATTAGTGGCTATTCGTTTATTTTTTTAATATACTTTTTTGACGTAATCTACTTCGTTGAGGATATAGAATTTTAAGTTTTTAATAAAAAACTAAAAGTGTTCATGTCGCGTCATAATGACTGAAAAAAGTTTTTTTAGCGAAACCGAGAAACTAGTTCTAAAATTTGAAACTATAAACTTGCACAAATTCACACTTTTTTTTACTAAAACATTATGTTATCACATTTCTGGCTGTGCAAATTATTAATTATATAATTTCTACTCAAAAACATGATGTACACAAAACTACCGTTAACAAGGGCAACGTGAACAATTTGATCCACCGACATGTCAGAGTAAACACTTTCAGATTTTTATTTCATAATATTACAAAAACAAAATTAAAAATAATGAAAATAATTAATTAAAAACATTTTACTGTTAATGAAAAAAGTAAGTCATAGTATGTAGTATATATAAAAAGTATATAAACTATAAAAAATACTGTTTTGTTGATTAAATGTCTATAAGGGTCCGCAATAAACGGATTGTTTTGTGTTTTTCGGTAGATTTTCCGGAATTCTTCAAGTGGGTAATCGGAAGATCTTTTGTACCTACTCTGTGACAGTTGTAACGGTTGCACATTGTCAGGTTTCCCTTAGGTACTTGCCCTCAGATTAGGTTAAAGGCTTAGGCTTATCGCTTAAGGCTGAGGCACCCTCTTTTGCTTTTCTGATCACCCACTTCAAGGTACCCGCTCTTTCAAGTTTAATTCAATGTTTCAAAATGCAATAATGTCGTTATGGCAAACACTTCTGGTCAGTGGGCGCTCCTGATTATCTTTAAGTTTCAATGCTCCGAGTTCGTTGTACTAGTTTGGTATAGCATCCATAAAAGGAACAGTCTTTATTTTAAATTTTTTAAATCGATGTTTCCTGCTTTAGTTGTTACGGTTTCTGTTCTGAACTTTTTGTGATGAACCAGGTAAACCGCATGTAGAAGTTCAAGCAGTTTACTAACCGTCTATTTATGTGTCATTATTTGTATCATGAATGTTCTTTTTGGTTTTAGATGTTATAAATTACAGTTTCCAATTCCAAGACATTTTCTGGTACAATTTGGATATTTTTAATCACTTTGACCGGTGAAGATGGTTACGCTGCGGTTACGAGGGGTAAGTCAGCATTGGTGGACAAAGAATAAAAATTGGCTCTAATGAAAGTCTGACAAAAAAATGCAAAGAAAGTTTTGCGTTGCCATTTTATCCAAACCAGTGCGGCACATCATGGCATCTTTTTAAATATATGTAACACTGAAGTTAAAAAATTAACTTCAGACTGGGTCTAAAAACTTTTGCTTAATAAAAAATCAATGACTTTTCGAAATAAACGTGGCTTAAGTCTCAGCAATAAAACGTTTTCAAGGAAACAGAGCATCTAATTTAAAAATTCTATCCATACGATCAGGGTTCGACTTAAACTGGGTTCAAGTTAAACGCCTTTAGTGTATCGAATGGATACTGTTATTCTTGTTTTCGGTGTTGCGATGGCTTCGCACGAATCTCTTGCTGATCCTGACGATCGTATCGGTGTTATTCGGAGTGATATTCGGATTTCTGCTCCGACTGGCAAAACCTTCAGACGACGCCATCATGTTAATCGGATTTCCTGGAGAAATATTTATGCGAATGCTTAAAATGCTCATTCTGCCTCTTATTGTGTCTTCTCTTATTTCTGGTATGATATAGTATAGTATAGAATAGTAACAAGATTAACTGGTAGTGATTAACGGATTAATTAGTGTTAGGTTCTAGAAAACCAATACTGAAACAACAGCTTGAAAGTCTTACTCTAATGTAACAATTGTTAGTGAAAATTCAAATGATTCGTGATAAAATAGACTATTGAACTCGCAATAAATCGCCTGATTTTGCACTTAAAAATAAGATCAATCAATTCAAGTAATTACAGGTAACTAACCAATTGATAAACTGATTGTTTTCTGATTGATTTAAATTTCAGTTACAGGTAACTTACGCAGCGCCTCATATGTTGTGAATGATAAATAGGGCCTACGAGACTTGTGCGCTGTGGTTTATTGGTTAGCGATTCTGACGTCGACGCGTCGGTTCAATTCCTGGCGACTTCATTTCATTCTTTCTTTTAAAACTGTGGCATCCTCTTCATTCAACAGATGTAACTCCAGACTCCAGAGGTAATATAAGTATTCTAGCTATCTGTAAAACGTCAAACCGTAGCCGTCATTACTGTTTGTCTGTTTTTAGGTCTTGCACAGTTGGACGCCAAGTCATCGGGGCGGATGGGGGGCATCGCCGTGGCGTACTATTTCGCGACCACCATGATGGCTGTGGTGCTGGGCATTTCCCTGGTGCTGGCCATTCAGCCTGGCAAAGACATCAACATCGACAACAGCACCTTGCCCGACGCCGACGAGCCAGGCGAGCAAATGGTCGATTCCATGGACGCTGCACTCGACCTCGTCAGGTTAATTTAATTAACCTTTTGAGCCATTTTTAGTCATTTTTGAAGCTTTTGTGCGTTCGTTTGTTATTGCCTAGCCACCGGCTCGTTTCACTCGGATACCTAAGGCCTAAGGCACTCGTGCAGTACATAACAATTGTGTGAAACATACCTAACTCTTACAGATTTCACTAAAGCCGACATGGTGAAATTGTTGCTCTGAATCAACATTATACATTAAAGAGTTAACAAGTTATAAGGTAGTGCCTTCAAAGTTGGGCCATCCCACATAGAGCTTCTGACAGACGACTAAAAAGACTCTATCTTGAATCTTAGCTAGCTATTATTATTCCGACAATACTCTCAACTGATATAATATTGCAGATGTTATTGCTTACATAATACATAAGCATGCATCATGCACAATGTTGCTTCAGAGCAACATTTCAGACTACATATGTATTTTAGTGAAACCTGTCGGGTTTACGTTTCAAAGACAGCATCATTCACTCCACGAGGAGACCTTTGCGCAATTTAGAAAAATTTATGGAGAAAAAGGTTGAAGCCCTTCGCATATTACATATATGATACATATTATTATATAGAATTAAGACGATTAAGTTCAGTGTATGTACAGTATTTTTCAGAAATATGTTCCCAGACAACATAGTGGAAGCGGCCTTTCAAAATGACGCCACGGATTATAAATTCAAGAACGTTACAGAGAAAAATGAGGATGGAGAATATAATGTGACCGAGCACAGAATCAGAAAACTGGTCAAAAAGAGCGGAATGAATGTTCTTGGTAAATTCGTGTCAATATTAAGTTATTAATAACGGCTTACACGCGACAGTTACCAACGTTTAGCTAATGCGTTAACGAACAAAATTTTTTATTGTACTTTTATGGCTGTCTTGTCAATAGGCATTGGCGCTGAGCAACTGAAGTTGTACATACTTATACTTGTACATGTATTTATATATATAGTTGTACTAATCTTTTTGTGGCATTATTTTTAGGTGTAATTGTGTAATTGTGTAATTTTAGGTGTAATTGTGTTCTGCATTGCGTTTGGTATTTTTCTGGGGCAACTGGAGGACCAGGGTTATGTGCTGGTGCAATTTTTTGTCATCCTCGAGAAAATTATCATGAAAATGGTCGGAATTGTCATGTGGTATGATTCCATTTTACTTACTTTACATGTGTTTATAGTAATTCGACGTACTATAAACACATGCAATAAACTATTAAATGGCACTTACTTTATGTGAAATTTTTATTAGTACCTAGCACAACGAATGAGTACATACAAAATATCAGCATAGGAATACAGCCTTGCATGCTATGATCATCAAGTAAACACTGCCAAAGACAGCCACTGGCATTTATATCTCACCAGCGAATACCTAATGCGCTATGTTCCTAATATGCAAGCCAAAGTTTCTAAAACGTAAAACTAAAGTTACATTGACAGTTTTGAAATTAAAAGGTCGCTAGTTTTTCCAATTTTGCCCAAACCAACGTGACCCGCCCCAATAATGACCCAACCAGAAAATGGATCAGATACGTTTTTAGTTTTTAAAAACAACAGATACATGGGTATTATTAGTACATAATTCTAATCTAAAGAGTACATAATTCTGTCACTTTATCAGAGTAATCCTATTAGGTACTCTTGTGCACTTAATCTTAAATTTCATGTCAGACTGAAGTAAAGTAACATAATCAAAATAAAAATCAAGCCGTAAGGAAATTTTTTCTTTAAAGGAGGACAGGTCTTCTCTCCTTAGAGTCCTACTTATTGAATACAACCTTTGATTATCTTTTTCAGCTATTCACCCATTGGTATAATGTCCCTAATTATGTGCAAAATTCTGGAAATCAAGAATCTAGCCAAAATGGCGGAAGCATTACTGTTCTACATGATTACGGTGGTAGCTGGCCTCGTGATTCATGCATTGGTCACACTACCTGTTTTATTTTTTGTGCTGACCCGCAAGAACCCCTTCGTTTTTGTGCGCGGTGTCTTTCAGGCTTGGATTACAGCTTTGGGCACTGCTTCGAGGTAAATGAAATTGCAAACGAGTTGGTGGTCTGAAGTGTTGTGATGCTGTTTTCAGGCTGTTTTTACAGAAAGAAATGGACTCGACTACTTTTAGACCGACATTTTAAACTCATATCGAGGTACACAGGCTGCAACAGCAGAGAGTCAGCATAAAAAGTTTTAGTCTGAACCGATGTCTAAACTATCACTTGACTAGAAGGATGGATAGTGATATTTTTACAAAAACTGACAACATGCGCTAATCAAGTTAAGCTAATCGCGCTAACCTAATCTCATTACTATATACATAAGTTATAACATACATGCATGTTTGGGATCTACCTAATCCGTTTAGTTTAATCTGGAGTAAGGATTTTCACACCCATCTAGACTGTCTTTATGCATTCTACGTTTGTTTTATATTTTAGTGCAGCCACATTGCCCGTGACTTTCCAATGCCTGGAGGAGAACCTTCGCGTGGACAAGCGAGTGACCAGGTTTGTGCTCCCAGTGGGCGCCACCATCAACATGGACGGGACCGCTTTGTACGAAGCAGTGGCTACAATCTTCATCGCGCAGATGAACGAAGAGCATTTGAATCTCGGACAAGTCATCACTGTTAGGTAAAACGAAAAAGTATAGTATTGTGTGAGATGCAGTGTTTGCCATCCGGATACTGGTTGGTTGGCTTCTTTTATGAAACACCTTGGGGCCGCGTATATACTATATTAGGAATCCCAAATTACGCTGCAGAAAGACGTAATACAGTCAAAAAAAGCAAAATGACTCGTTTTGTATTTTTAGTTAACTATTGACAGTTGTGACTGAGACAAAAAATCTGGCATAAGCTTTCTTGTTTTTTTTATAAAATCTAGAAAACTAATACCATCGCTGCCTTAAAAATAATAATGCCACAACTAACATCAACATAAATGACGCTGCTATACTTACATAGCTTGTTGTAAAACATTAATATCTAATGTCTAACCAAAAAATGTTGAACAGACAAAACAAAAGAAGTGATTTCATTATGATAAGAGCACGTTTCAGCCTGCAAGAGTACAGCAAGTGTAATGTGTGTAATTTCAGTTTGACGGCGACCCTTGCGAGCATCGGCGCGGCCTCAGTGCCCTCGGCTGGTCTGGTGACGATGCTGCTGGTGCTGACGGCGGTCGGGTTGCCCACCAAGGATGTCGCAACCATTGTCGCTGTGGATTGGCTGCTGTTAGTTTAGTTTACTTGTTGTTTACGATACCAACAAGTAGATCTACTTATAAGTATGTTGAAGTGTACGGTCATAGTTGTTTTGATAGGATAACTGAGATTGATAAAGATACAGATGCTGCAATTGTATTTGTTATGGTAGATTTACTGTTGTCGCAATAGTAATTAAAAAGCAAAATTTCATGGCTTATCTATGATTTACTATTTTTGAAATAAGTATCATTAAGAGTACATAATAGTGTCTCACTCTTTATAGAAGAAGAGTGAGACACTCTCCTTTCTGCCTGTGTTATAGCGCAGGCAGATGCGCTGGTCGTTTTGAAGCAACATGTTGCCGTTTTATGCAACATGTGGGTAGCCAATCAGAAGCGAGCTTTGCTTCTGATTGGCTAGACGCCTGTGCACGTGCTCCAATCAGCACGCAGGCGGCCTCACGTTGTGCAATCAGCACACTGGCCGCCATTACAGCTATTTCAGTGTTAAATTTTGCCATGATCGGTCGGGTTGGGGTTTTTTTTGTTTTTTTGCCCCGAATTGTATTTTTCCTACATTTTTATCACCGTTTTCAGGGATTATTGCTAGTATGTGCTGACTATGACGTTAACTGGTAAGTTAAATGTTTTTTAACAATTTTCAGGCAATAGCACGTGAGGCTGCCTGCGTGCTGATTGGAGCACGTGCACAGGCGTTTAGCCAATCAGAAGCAAAGCTCGTTTCTGATTGGCTACCCACATGTTGCATAAAACGGCAACATGTGGCTTCAAAACGACCAGCGCATCTGCCTGCGCTATAACACAGGCAGAAAGGAGAGTGTCTCACTCTTCTTCTATAAAGAGTGAGACACTATTATGTACTCTTGGTATCATCTATGCTTTGGTCGATTGTATGTTTGTTTGTTGTGTGGTTTGTTTTAGTTAAGATTTCACTTTTCATGTTTAACCATTACGAACTCAGCTTTTTTTAACAGCTACGATAAACTGTCATGAGCTGAATAAATTCTACGTATTTTCAGTGATCGTATTCGTACAAGCATCAACGTTCTGGGAGATGCATTTGGTGCAGGAATTGTTTACCATTTTGTCAAAGACCAACTTCGGCTAAAAGATGAACAAGGTAAATCAGCAATTTGCACGTTGTTGTTGTTGTTGTTGTTGTTGTTGTTGTTGTTGTTGTTGTTGTTGTTGTTGTTGTTGTTGTTGTTGTTGTTGTTGTTGTTGTTGTTGTTGTTGTTGTTGTTGTTGTTGTTGTTGTTGTTGTTGTAGTTTAATGTTATGTGTTAATAAATAAAGTAATCATAAAAATAAAAAATGAATCTAACTATTATTAACAGTAGGGCACTGGTTAGAGGCGTACCTTGCCAAGTGTCTCCTGATGATTTGTGTCAATTATGTACAGAATCAAAGATTTGATTACTTATGTCTTGGTTATTAAAACATTGTGGAATTAGCAGAATTCAACTTAACTGGTTAATAGCTGCGCTCCGGATTTATGAAAAAGACTACAGACAAGATATTTACCATATATATATATATATATATATATATATATATATATATATATATATATATATATATATATATATATATATATATATATATATATATATATATATATATATATATATATATATATATATATATATATAGAAAATATACACCTAGACATACAATAAAAAGCATAAATATAATTTGTTAGCAAAAGCAGCCACGATTTGATGTATTCATGATGATATGATTATAATGATATTCACTTTTCTCTTTCAATATTCATTAAATATTCAACTCAGTTCAATATTCACTTTTCAATACAAACAACCCTTATGATTGCAGAGCTTCGAAATGGACCACGGCATTCCAGGGGCGAAAATATTTACCCCCGTCTAGCCGCCCCAGAAGAGCTTGAACTAGTTGCTGGCCAAAATTCCAATCTGAATGCAGAAGAAAAGAAACCATTCGTGTGACCAGAACATTGATTTATCACTACAGTCCCGTACTATTGTACGCTGCCTACAGTGTGCGTTACGTTACGTTACGTTACGATAATGTACGTTATTGTTCGCAAAACTTTATTGTTTTCTTCAAAAATTAATTAACTAACTACACCAAGAGCACATAATAGCGATCTAGGGATAGGATAACATTTCTATTATGTAATCTTGATTATACTCAAATCACCGGCATTTCTCAGGGGTTTTAAATCATTATAACTTCAGGTACTTACGACAAGAGTACATAATAGTATCTGTAAGACGCGTCATTATCATTTCATTTAATTTCAATGTATAAAAATTCTATGGCTAATTCTCTGTATTGAGCGTACGTTGTACCAAAAGTATATCATAAAGACTCTTATTATCAAGGGTACACAATAGTGTCTCACTCGATCGAAGAGTGAAACACTAGTTTATGTATCTTGGTGCAACTCCAAGTTTGGTAGCTTTGTTAATTTTTCATACCCATTTGTACACTTTACGACCATTTCTACGATATTTTATTACCTGTAAATACTAATTATATCAATTAAGTGTATCGTGTAATTTGTAGGCAGGGTTCTGTAATTTTTATGATTGTGTTAATGTATCTAATGCAAAGTGATATTAGTCACCATGTAGCTTCAGTTATCAGACTTAACAAAAGAATGTAAGAAGAGTACAGAAGGCTGAATTTATCAGCACAGCTCCACAGCGTGTTAAAAGAAGGGTTAACGAATGCTCTTGTCAAAATGTTTCCACCGACACATGCGGTGGCATGCATAAAGGCAGCAGTCTTGGAAAAAGCAATCCAAAAGCAACATGCCGACCTATGTAATACGTGTAGAATTTTTCGTTATGATGTTATAATTTGTGGAAATAGCACGTTTTAGACTGCTTGTAGCGTTAGTCTGGTTTTATGCACTCCACTTATAGTTTCTATGCTTTCTTTATCGAAAGGTACAGATAACCAGAAACAACCAATCCGCTTGTGCTATACATGTTTATGACAACACACGAGGTGCGATTAAATAAATTATTGCGCTTTAAATAAAGATGAAATTAAGATAAGTCATTTAGTAATTATACAGTTAAAGTTTATTTTCTGAATTGTGCAGAATTGGAAATTGTTATATGAGTTACTTTTCGTTTGAATATTATAGTTGATATGAAAAAAATTCAAACCAGTAGGTAAAAATTGTTGATCAGCGGCTCAAAGTATTTTGCTAACTTACAAGCATATTCAAATGCTTGAAATATGTTTTCAATTTCGTTTAAAAAATATGATCTTCTATTTCACGGATTGTTTTTTTATCTTGTGATTTATTATGTGACAATAAATAGTACATCATTGTGTCTTAATGCTTTGTATGTGGAGTGTCTGTTTCTATATGTATATGTAATGAGACACTTTTATGTACCTGTGTAAATACAAATCATTATAAGAATATTATTATGAGTGATAGTGTGTATATAATCATGTAGTTTTTATTTAGTTTTGTTATGTTTTGCAGAGAGTACATTGTTGCTTCTTATTCATTCGAAAAATATATTTCGTGTCAAGAGAAATTAAGATACAATCATGTACTTCTGTTAGTCTTATATGTTAAAGCTTGTTACAAGTATATATGTATAATAAGGCAACGTATCGTCTTTCTCGAAATATTGAAAAAATGAAAAAAGTTTACGAAATCAATTTTTGTGATCATTATGAACCTTTTTTCGTCTACTTCCTGACCGTATGTTGCACATTTCAGAATCCGCACCAATTTTGACTGTTATTTTGTATCGTTACTTGCAAAGCTTCCCAGTGTGAATAAAATTTTATTTGTGCTTCTCCAACGTTTAGTGCAGCTAAATGAGTGCAACTGCACGTACGTTACACACGCGTACAGTCGGTTTCAAATAAAAATGGATTCTAGGCGTCGGGATTAGTGATGAAATCGGACGCGTCGGATGATGCCATCCGACGCGTCGGGTGATGTCATCCGACGCCCTCGGTTATGCATTCCGACGCCTAGAGTTTTGCCAGCCAGTAATTAATTAGCTGCCAAAGTTCAGGCCTAAAGTTTTGAATAGGGGTGGCTGCTGTGCAAATTATAAATACTACATTATTTTATTGTTTAGCTTCTTTAACTACTAAAAATCAGAATCCAGTAGGTAAAATTACCTTATAATTCAAGTAAGCATCTATTAATCAACGTATAAAAATAAACTATAATAAAATAAAAAATATGCAACTCGTTGAGGAGTCACCCTCATAAATTTTTCCTGCAAGCTCTCCAATTTCTAACTTTATGATGCAATCCGACGCCCAGCCAGGCCCGTCGGATGATGTCATCGGACGGCCTCGGTTATAAAACCCGACGCGTCGGATGCTGCAATCCGATGCGTCGGATGATGAAATGGCGTCGGGCAAATCCATTTTCATTTGAAAACGACTGTATTAATTACCCATTTCCGCCCAATAACACAGTTCTATAAGCTGCTTGTGATATGGTTTTGACTATTAAAATGCCCAGAGTTTCTTTCTATAGGCTACTTTATTCTGACACATACTAGTTTTGGCCATCAATTACATACTCTAGTTACATGCATCGTAGAGTGATCAAGAAACAACTTTGCGACAGAAAATTACCTGGTAAACAAAACAAACTCCGCCGAGTAAGGATAGTAATGATATTGGAAACTGTTTTCTGAGCAAAACCTTCAAAGTTGAAAGTTTGTAGAAATTTTGCTCCATAGCTCAGGCGCAAGATGTGCCTCGCTCTATCTTATTAATGCGGATACCGCGCGTGTATCATGGTTGAAGGTTAATAGTAGCATTACAACATCCATCAAAAATTTTAATGACGTCATGGAAAAATACTAAAAGTTACTTTTCAGTTTTATGTAGGTACTTTTATTATAAAAAAAGTCAAAATTTTCACGTTCTCAGTGAAGAATAGGTAGATTTTGTTGTGTGACAGTATGACTCAAATTCGGCCACTAAATAAACAAGCAGGCCCCAAAAGGGGGCAAGGTTCCTTTGCCGAGTGTAAATTCTGCTTAATTTACCCAAAAAATTCAGCTTCACCTTTACTTTTGTGCATTTCCTTTCCATTAACGTATAAAAGTATAAAAAGCATTAACACCTGTATAAATTTATTTTACCTATTCAGTTTTAGTGCTTAGGTGTTGAATTCACACTATAAATTCAAATTCACAAGCACACTCCACAGTTGCCGAGACTGCTTGTTATTTCAGGACTCAGTTGCGATATTTTACGAGCAAATGTCCTGTCAAAACAGGTTTTGCAGACAAAAAATGGGCATTTTTCTGAAAGAAAACAACTTACGGGGGTCAAACTTAGGGCCTTGACGCTTAGCAATCTTCGTACTAGCGCTTTTGACCACTCGACCACCCTACTTCGATGCATAGAAATGTTTGGTTATTATTATGAGAAGGAAAATACAAGACAGACATCCGTCCAGACAATCACGTGATTAGCACGTGTATATAGTCTAAAAATTTACCATACGAAAAAATTTGAAATCACAAAATTTTAGTAAAGTGACAACTCAACTCAATACGTGTGAAAAGTGTTGTTGACCATAATTTCATTAAAAATTGTAAAAAAAATACCTGTCTTTAAAAAAAAGAGCTGTCGGTTCCCATACTGACTTTACATGTTAATCATACACGCTGAACAACATGTGGCTGCTACTTTTACCTTACGTACAGTTGATTTCAAAACAATAGTTCCTTCTCTAGAAGGAACAAAAATCTACGATTCTGAAATCTGATGTCAGCTTCCCGAGCCCTCAGCGATCCTGCCAGTGGGCCTAGTGCGATGCATAGAGGTCCGTGTACAGTATAGGGGTCCCGCATCTACAGCCAGATGGACGGTCATTTCCTTGGGCGGCGGCCTGCTTAGGGATCTCACAGATGCCACGGGGATTGGGCGCGTCGCCCATGCCACCGCACCTAGGAATGATGGGGCTGTCCTACACCAATCCTACGTCATCCCTTGGTGGCATTACATGAGCCCCCAGAATGCCTCCTCGGCTTAGAGCCCTAATATATCTGGCGCCCACGCACCCAGATCCCGGACTCAGACTTTTCCCAAACCCCAGCTTTGGTTACTGTGTAATTTTTTTGGACAGAGGATGGGACAATGTTGAATGTACCCGTGTAAGCCGCTGCAAAAGTACAAATGGTACAAGTGATAAGCGTCGATTCATACTAACAGCCGTAATCTGTCCGTTCAACGGGCAAAATTACGAAAGATTCACGCCACAATCTGATCTTATATATACCTACACTATTAGTGGCGTGATTATTTATTAATTTTGACGGCTGAATGGATATACGGCTGTAAGTATGAGTCGGCGCTTAGGGCCTTTTTCTAAAATGGACTTAACTGGACTTGACTTAACTGGACTTAAACCAGCGGACTTAAGTGGACTTAAACGCATTCCAAAAAGACCGGATTTAAGTGGACTTAATTAAGTCCGCTGCAAGTTTAAGTCCAGTTAAGTCGGACTTAAGTGGACTTAAATTTGCAGCGGACTTAATTAAGTCCACTTAAGTCCAGTATTTTTGGAATGCAGACTTAATTAAGTCCGACTCGATTAAGTCCGACTTAATTAAGTCCGATTGCATTCCTAAAATAACCTCGGCTATTAAGACTCTGTGTTGCTTACGAGTTTATGTGCATAACTTTTGACTAGTTTTACCGTTTTGCATGTGTAATACGTCATTCGAAAGCTCAGAAAATGCGCTTTTTAGCCATGTAATTGTTGAAATTTTTTGAGCTTTTATTTTTTTAAAAATACATCCTACACTAATTTAAAAAGTTGTAATAGCTATATTGTACCGTTCTAAAACAAAATCTTCGTTTAAGGCTGGTGTATGCTCGCGTATAAGGACTGTTTCTGTGTTAAATAAGCTCTTATGGTTCGTCATTCGCTTTATTAATGATTGGATTTGCGAAGTGTTCTAATAATACTGTCCTTAAGCTGCGATTAATTCATATGTACTTGCACGTTGCACTCATGCAGCTTTTGGACTGTTCTGAAGCAGTCTAACGGGCGTCAGCCAATCAAAATGAGGCAATTACATGTGACTCCAAGAACAGCCAATCAGACAGTTACAGGCCGACTAGTGAAAAAGTTGGTAGTTTGTGTTGCGCAATTGAAATTGTTGTTTTTGAGCGTTTTTGCGTTAAAATATGAATTTTTAAATACTTCTGAAACCCTATAAAGTTCCACTAGTTTATAAAGGTCTTTTACGTTATTCCTTTCGGTGACTTGGTAGTCTAGGTGGCAGACTTTTTGCTTTTCAATCGAGCAACCACGGATCGAATCCGGTTCTGGGCTATTTTAATTTCAGATTTTTCAGATTAGCAAATGAGATTTATACACCCTTCAAGTTATTTTCAACGAAACGCAGTTAATCCAATGGAGTATGAGCATTATTTCACGTTCCTCTCAGAGTTGGACGCGGGGCGTAGGCGTAGGAATTTCGGCTTAGGCTTAGGCTGAGGCTGAGGTTCAGACTTCTGCTTAGGTTCAGGCTTAGGTACTAAAATTATAAATTTTCAGGAAAAATTCTGCCAGCTTAACCCAGAAAATCCTGCCAGCTTAGCCTAGAGGATGCCTTAAAACATCATAACGCACTCAAAACTATCCAAGACCAACGCTTAAAGCCACTTCGGCCTTCCCAAAACACTGAAAATGCAATTTTTACGGGGTCATAGCTCAGAAAATACAAAGTTATGGATAAGGTTTCCATTGCAAATGCTTCCGTCAAGGTGCTCTACTACAAAGGGCCACTACACACCCTCCTCCTTAAGCGACACTACCCAGCCTTCAAAGGCTCATCACATGAAACGTAGCTTTCCTTCCTTCAAGACTCGTCACATAAACATATTATAAATTTTAGAATTGCAAAACTAAGCCTGTGGCTCAGCCTTAGCCCAAACCAAGACTGATAATATCCCTGAGCGGAAGTTTAAATCCTAACCTAAATCCAAAATCTGAGTATTTTCGAAAACGCACACGCACACTCACACGTATAGAGATTTGAGCCTCGTAAGGAGAGCCCAATTTACAAGGAACATCTAAATGTCACGAGCATGAAACTAAACCCAAACCTCAGCCTAAGCTCAAACTAAGCTTAACATTAAACCTGCCACTAAGTCTGAGCCTCCGCCTAAGTAGGCTATTTCTGAAAACAAACACACTCCCATGTGTAGAGCCTTGTGCGAAGAAGGGCAAATTTCAACTAGCCAGTTTTGGGCTGGCTTCGGCTACTACGAAATTGAATGCTCAGTCTAAAAACTATTTTTCCTAACGTCTGAACTAACAGCAAACACTTACTTTTACTTTTTTTAATTCTCAATCAACTTCGCACATGTAAAAACAGACTATTATGTTGTTTTTGCAATTGCAGACGCAAATGTAAGATGATGCAGCACTCTGCTCGAGACATAGTGAAGGTGGCGCGTCTCAAATGTTATTGGCTAAAAATGACAAACCAAGACCACGTGATGAATCATTAGACGAGCAATCAATAACACCCGGCCAATCAGAAACTACATAAGTGCCCATGACAAGAAAGATTATAGGACAAGAAATTTGGACAAGTAATGACTGCTCGACACCATGTAATCTTAGAAAAACTGTGTCGTATTGTTTTCAGCAAGACTTATGTGTAACTATAGTATTATTTGGATTATTTTCAACCATATTTGATAAAGCGTAAGTTTGAAATCCTACATTTACTACAATCGTTAGTGATGCGAAATTCTTAAGCTTTATAAGAAAATTATGTTATTACAAACTTTAAAATTCAGTCCTACAACGGTTATCAGCCCTAAACTTGAAATTTCAGGCAAAAATAAACATCATAGGTTCCGTAAAAATGCCAGTAATCGACTGAAAATGACTAATTATTGGTCATAAAGCAACTTTTAAAAAATAAAAAAACTTAAAAAGTATGTCATCAAAAAGCCCATTTATTTAGCTATCGTTTGATATATAGATCATCTAAATCGGTTCAGTATGTCTAAAGTTACAAAGGATTATGTGCGAGCTATCAAGCACTTAAATCCGTTAAGTCCGCGTAAAGTTACGCGGACTTAAAATCCTCCCAAATACGTGTAAATTTAAGTCCGCGGACTTAAGTGGACTTAATTAAGTCCATTTTAGAAACGTGCGAAAGTTAAGTCGGACTTAAATAAGTCCAGCGGCAACTTAAGTCCACTGTTATTTTTGGAATGCGATCGGACTTAAATTTAAGTCCGGTGATATTTTAGAAATGCGACTGGACTTAATTAAGTCCACTGGCAGCGTTAAGTCCACTTAAGTCCACTTAAGTCCACTTAAGTCCGATTTTGCGTTCCAAAATTCCGGACTTAATTAAGTCCAGTTAAGTCAAGTCCAGTTAAGTCCATTTTAGAAAAAGGCCCTTAGAGTTAAGCAATACTGCTAAGCACGCTTTGCAAAACAGAAAAAAAACAAGTATATACTCCCGATCCTAGATGTCTTCATGTTAAACATGTACACTGACCAACATACAGTGGCTACTTTTCAATTAAGGTGGTAGTGTCGCGAAAGCAGTTTTGCTCATAGGTTGCAAAAAAAGATATTTTTGCTTTGAACTTGTACGTTCACTGAGAAACTAGTCCAATGCTATACTGTGTTAAATAGGTACTGCCAGACACTAGACTACCAATATCTACCAATATCTTGAACCAATCACCGATTGTAAGCCAGACATCACACAATAAGGACATGAAAATTCAAAAAATTAAGCCAGATATCAGATTGGCCAGCTTGTGAAGTACACATAAAGTCTCGACGCACAGTTTTTTGCCACAAATAAGAAAAAAGAAAAATAAAGGTTCGTTTTTCTTTTGATTTTAAAATAAGTGTCTAAATTTTTCACAATTTATCATTATTGCTGTGAGTACTTCACTGTTTACGCACAGTTTCACAGTTCAAACAGGTATTACGCCGCAACCACTCAAGCAATTTGCACTAAATTTTGTGTGCATAAACTACAACATATGTCCTTTTAGTCTATGCAAACAGACTAAACAAATAAGTTGATAATTGTGACGAAAAAATCGAATGTGAATAGGTTTTTAAAACGTCATTTTTCCGACTTTGCGACCTCACTGCAAACAGTAGGATACTGCATCAACTTTGATGAAACTTAGCGAAAATACTTGCCTCAACATATATTTTCAAAATATAGAAAGAACAAAGTCTTATTTTTTTCTAAAAATGTTTTACAGTTATGCAAAGTCGACTGCTTTCGCGACACTACCCCCTTAAGCAATTTTGGTTTTCTTACAATAGTTTTTTCTCTAAAAGCAGCAAAAAAACTGCAAATAGGAACGAACTTGTCATAAAGTCTCCCCAAAAAAGATTCTACATTCTAGAATGAAAGCTTACCTAAAGCTGCTGAAAACCTACTTTAACAACTATTTCTGTATTTCGTCTGCCACTTATTAGTTGTGGCAATTGAAAGGGCGTAGCTTCACATAGCGCACTTCCCCTAAGCATCAGTTCTTTAGCTCTAAAAGCGACGTTTCACAAAAGCTTAGGTTACCGTCAGAATTGTATTCAAACTGTATTATAATGAATATTTTTTATATTTGCTTATGAATCGATAGTTGTATAAAAAGTCATTGATTTTCGATTATGCGCTGTTTATTTATTTCTGTTCTATTTATGCATCGATGTCCTGTCCTTGTATACTTCTACGCCAATAAACATCCTTCATCATTCCGTTCCGCTTTCTTTTACTGTTGCTTCAGATCAAAGTCAGGTAGGCGACGGATCACCTCTCTTAGTCTCTTCTCGGACCTGGTCGAGCTCATCGCTTAAATTCACAGAAGATGAATTCACAGCTTGTTTAAACTAAAGTAAAAATTTACATACACTATAAATTTCACAGTTACCTACACACTGATATTAACGACAGAAAAATAGGTATCCATTCCCCTCAAGTATGTATTTTGCGTTATGGGACATCCTACGAATGTTTGCAAATATTCTATCAGCAAGGAATGGCCGTGTTTCATGGTTCCTGTGGCATATAAACCCTCTTGAAAAGTTTTCTTATCACTTTATTAGCCCTAATCTATTAAGCGCTTACATAGATATAAAAACTGTGTTGTGCACAAGCTTTTACAGTGAGAGCAGGTTGGCAGTTTTTGACGCGCACACCCGCTTGCGCTTTTTTACATATACAAACATACATCCTACAAGTTTTTTCATACTATGTAGTCGTATGTACATATATTTTTCGAAATGAAGTAATTTTTTTAAAGTCTCAACGACGCTCTTTTCGCTATTTAAATCATTTTACGCACAAAAAACGTTGAAATTCAACTGAATACTTTTGCAACAAAAAAATAAAATCACAATTTGTCCCAGGGTTCAGCAATTTTTGGTCAAACCATATTCTTTTGGATTCAACCCAAACTATATTGATTAAGGTTTAGTTCGTGAATTCTTACGTAACATCAAAAGCAGGAACAAAATCAAATCCTGTCAATACGACTTATAATTCTGTCTCATGCATCGGTTGGGCTTAGGCTTAGTCTTAGGCTCAGTGGCCTATGAGTTTCTCATGCAATTGATTTTCGTGCCCGAGGTCTAGCGTAGACTCACTTCTCTCATTCTAGGCGCATATATTATGTGCTCTACACCAGCATATGGTTTATATGCTTCATTCAGATTATGTTGCTATATGTGCTACGTTTTTTACGGTATTATTACGGTTCACAAAAGGTGTAGAGAGTTAACAAGTTACATACAACTGGGTCAGCACGTATTTGGGTTTGTTTTTTATAGCCGGACTGAGGCAGTCTGACCTAAACTAATTGTTCAACCCTGAGACAAAATAAGTGGCGCTATTTTCGTGACTATTCGCTGTCTAAAATTTTTTCATTTCGCACTGAAGTAACGCGTATAGTTTTGTTTCAGGGTCCAGCAGGTTTCGGTCAGACTTTAGTAGTACCATTTCTGTTTGAAATTTTCATGTCTTCTCAAGTTTACGTTAAAGGACATTGAGCATACCTTATGCGAGCAACGATAGATCTTTACACAGTTGTAATATTATTGCTTATTATATTTTAGATAAACTTAGTTTTAATTTTACAATGAGATAATCATTGCTATTTTGGCACTAAAACGCAGAACCAGGTTTTAAATGAAGCCGACTTTGGCAGTAGACTGTCTCTTTCCCTTGATCACTGCTTTTGGGGCATTTGTTGCGGCGCATTCACCACACGAGCATGACCGAAGTGAAGTTTTCCATAAAGAGTGAGCAAAATTGGTTTTGATAATTTCTTCTGAAATATTTTCAATTTTCATTGCCTTTTTCACAAAATACATTTTGATTATCGTTTTAATGTAGATTACGTAGTAATTTAAATCGGTTTGATATAAAGTGTCTTAATAACTATTTTAACCTTTAATATAATCTAAATCTGTAAGGCTACAAGACACTATTTAGATTCTCTAGCCCACTATTTAGGGTATGCGGCGCCAAAAAATGTTAAATCCTCGCACTAGCGAATGGACAGATATGGAACAGGGACACAACCTGGCCAACAAAGGCACTCCATCTGGTGACTAGACTACTAGATGTATCAAAAGGATATCAACTATAGAAGACCGAAGGATCATACGCATAGCTACGGTCTGGATGTTGAGTATGTTGCACGTGATGACGCAACTAGAGTTTTGTACTACTTGACAACAAAAGTTTTTGCAAGATAATAATATCTATGTACGTTTTTGCTTTTAGCCAGGGCCATATCAAAGAGCAGTTAGCGGACACAGTGGATCTCGGGGGCAAACCAGCCATGAGCGAAGAAGAGTTGTCTTTCTATTACTTCCACTTGCATGATCGCGATAACAACACCAGATTGGATGGGCTGGAAATCATGCAGGCCATGCGGGATGTTCACGAAGGCAAATATAGCATTTGTACAAATTTAAATCGTTGACAATCATTATCATGGTAGCAATATTGACATATTATGTTACTGAGTCAGAGTATGTAGCTCAGTTACGTATGCTTTAAATGTGTCTAGACAAATCGGTATACCGTATACGCACAAACCTGATTAAATATTGTTATAAGTAAAACAATTAGGCGCAGAACGCTAAGATAACCTGTGAAACCACTCTTGTAAGTATTAATATTTTAGTTATCATAATTTACTGATTAATTAGTATTCATTTTAATTCAAGATTACTAGCTTTAAGGTGGTAGTTACGTTTTCGACAGTTTTTATAACGTGCTATAACTTTTGATTGCCTCAATGAATTTAATAGCGGTCTTTTTCACGTTAAAGAACTTGACTGAAACTACACTTATGCACATTATCTAGCTTAAATCTGTAACAAGCTAGTCAACAGACACTGTCAAAGTAGTCAAATTTCGTGAGTTTTTGCATTTTTGTTGTTTTGCTTGTAAAATTGACAGTGTAACTCCAACTAATTTCATTCTTTACACCAACAAAGCCAATAACAGGTTGAATTTTAATGCTAAGTTTGGTGCATTTATATGTTGCAGAAAAGAAGTTACGGACCTTTAATTTTGAATTTTTTCGAATTTTGAGAAATATACGATTTTTTGAATCTTACTTTTTCACAAAATATGCTAAATTAATACAGATAAAAAAATTGACACATCAGAAATTGTCTAAAAAATATGTAAAATAACGCATGAAAAGATTGATTGCAACATCGAGACTTGAGATTTAGTCCACGGAAGTACATTTTTACGGATTTCTGTAAATGAAATTGCTGTAACGCTAAATTTAAGCAAACAAAATTTTTGAAATTTTAGTATAAAGTAGGCACATATGTGTGCTAATTTATCCCAAATTTTGAACAAAATCCTTTTGGTAGTTGTATAGTTTTGCGGACTTTTGTATAATGTGCTTTAGGTCAAAAAGAAATGTTACATAAATGTGACGTAATCTCAAAATGTGAAAAGCGGAAGGATAAGTTTACGCATCTAAATTGAAGGTTTTTGACATGCCCGTGTGTCAATTTTTTCTTTTTTCAATAAACGGCCGTTTTGACTAGCTACTACTTTGGCTTAGCTAAACATAAAATTTACGAAAAATTGTCGTAACTGGCTGAAAAATATTTTGCGTGAAAATTAAAAATGATTGTTTCAAGCTATTTTAGCAAGCATTTATCTCATAATAAATTATAGTTTCCTAAATTAATATGCGTACTATGAATTTTTGATTGAAAATTAATCGAAAATTGTCAAGCGTTACTCCTGCAAAGCTGTCGAAAACGTTACTACCACCTTAAGTAAAAATTATCGTACATAAACCAACATTTAAAATAAAAAAAGTCATCGTAATTTTCGTAAATCCAAAACTAATACCTAACAAAAATCTTCAGTCTCTAAAATCGAACGAACGTGAATATGATTGAACTTTTTATTTCAGAAGAAAAACTAGAGCCTCCCTCACTGCTGGAAATGGAAAATCTGATTGACTCGGTACTTTTGGATCACGATCTAAATCAAGATGGCTATATTGACTATGGGGAATTCGTAAAGGCACAAGCCAAGGAATCAGCACGGATGGCCAAAGAACAAAGACCACAACCGGGACACCACGGAAACCAACTTTGATAGAATATAGAGGAAAGAGCTCTTCTGCTGAGTGAAGAGTGGTTACAAAGTGAGGCCTACGTGTTAGTGTAAGGCTCGATTCAAACTTTCCGCCGTATGTCCGTTCCGCCGGCAAAATTAAGAAAAAATTACGCAACGATTCGATCTTACACCCGATTAGTGAATCGAGCCTAACACATTCACAGCAGTTTGCATATCTTACCGGTCTGGCTATGTATTTTCATCGATATACTTTAAAGTGGTAGTGTCGCGAAAGCAGGTGAATTCACAATATGTTTACATATATGTATGTAACTTAACGTTAAAGTATACTACATATGTAAGCATAATATATATGTACCTATGAAATAAACAACAAGAAGAGTTCTTATGAGGCCAGTGAGTGGCAGTTAAATTGAGCATGAATGCGTGAATTAACCTGGCTTAACCCTCGCCTTCATAATGTTGCTTCAGAGCAACAATTAGCACTATCTCTTATGTACAAATGAAACCTGTCAAGTTTATGCTTCACAGAATCATTTACTTCACGAGGATGCCTTAAGTATCCGAGCGAAGCGAGCCGGTGGCCGAGTAGTTAGGCGTGACAGTCCTGCCACAGAGTTGTCATTGGGAGCAGGCCCAGTCTGTGGCGGCAGAGCAAAACCCAGCCAAAGCTTGGACTTTGTGCAATTTAAAAAATTCCTGAAGGAACGGGTTAAGATGTTGTAGTCTATCTTGGTAATTCTACTGTCAAAGGGGTTTAATGGTGGTTGGAAAAATGACAATTAGTTGAGTGGGTTGTATGTAGTTAATTCTGTGGTCTGAGTTGTAAGGAATCTATCCGAGTTGCATGCTACATATCTCCGTGTTCGGCAATTAAACTTTAAAAACTTTATATGTACTTGATATATTAGTTTGAAAGCATTGAAACAAGATTCTGATATACCTAATTTTATATACATACCTAGCTTGTCATTAAAATGTTTGTATGTAAATGCATACATTTATTGATAATTTTTACACATTGTGTATTGTATGTGATTCACACAATCACATGTACAATACACATTTTTAGGATTGTGGATTGGGATTACTTTTCATTTGTGTACTGTTTGTTAACTGTGTTGTTACAGTAAACTTGTTCGATTTTGGTACTTCGGACTTACTTAGGTTCATAACCCTGTAGGCTCATCAAAAAGCTGAAAAACTTGGCATACAAGGGCCGCTGATACATACAGTAGCAGCCACGTACAAGGGCTCATTCCAGATGGATGAGTACATGACATCAATACCGGTGAAAACTATTGAAATAGACATTAAAGTTTTGTTTTTCTAAAGCAAGCTACATATTGAATCAAGAATATATGTCCCAGGGCCTATTCTTAATTTATACTAACTGGATTAGGTTAACAAAATTACTTTCAGTAACACAACATAAGACTTAGTTTCGAATTTGTTTACTTTAGTTTATAAGATTGACGACACTTCATAAACTTGACGACCGACTGAACCGTATCATCTGCATTTTCTTTCCAAAATTTATAATTCCACGTTAATCCTGTGTTATGAATTAATATTTATTATGTGTTATAATAGGTATAGTCATGTATGCTTGATATTTTCCAACTTTAGAGTTCAGTGACGCAGCCAGAGTGGTTGAAAACTGTTTCCAAGCAGTCTGTCATGACAGTTTGTGCATCAGCTTGCGTAACTCGTTTCGCTCAAGCAAATAGGCTCTATGAATTTTCTCAAGTGGTGAATAGTGTTAACTTTGCAGCCACGGGGTAATCCGCTTATCAGGAGAGAGTATCCTTGCGAGTTGCGTCTCGCTGACTAGCTTAAACTTAATCTCATTTATATAATATTTTATAAACAGTTTAGAGCTGGTAACAAACTTAATATTGAAATGCAAACAGTCGAAACAAAACCCAGTGTGAATGCGTAACGTGAGAAAGTACATAAACGCGCGCACTCTGAAGCAGTCACGAATAGCGCTACAGTAACCCCACTTAATCCGTAGCAACTATTGTAGCTATTGTCTTGACTCATGAAAGTTTTCGAAACAAGATTTGGAACAATTTATATGCATAAAGCAGCTTTTTGAAAGAATAGTTGGTGAAATGATAATATGTAGAATTGACACGTTTATTACAAGAAAAAAGGAATGTATGTAATATTCGAAAATGGAATCAGTGAATTCATAAGAATGTTGATATTTTTGCGTAGCTGTTTCGTAAAATTAAACTCAAAACGTTGTACAAGGGTAAAAGTCAACTTTTTAATTAAGATACTGAGGGCAGAGGAGTACAGTTTTCAGGTAGAAACTGGCTGTTCAACGTCTAGGGTGATTTGACCTATTGCGAGGAGAGTCGGCCCAACTTCACTTCACAGGCTTATTCTGCTAGACATATAGCAAACCACAACCGTGCGATCACAATTGCTCCATTAAACACTACCGCGTTGCGTTGCGATTTGGTTGTCGCTTGTCAGTCGATACTAGTCTGCATATACATTCACATTGCACACAAGCGTTACATACATACTCTTACTCTTCCATAAACTATGTATGTATTTCTGTAACACTTTCTTATGATAAACAAGCACGTTTTGCGAGTAAGGTTAAATTATTTTTCGAGACCTCGATTTTGTCGCGACATGCTTAGAGTCCCGACTCCCGAGGATATTCTGCGAATATAAAACGCGGCAGAAAAATTGTTAAAGCAACACTTTTACATAACATTTCAAGCTGCTACATGTTTTCGTGGTTGTATATATCTTGCTTTCAAGTTAACTTTCAAATTTTTTTTTTTTTTTTTTTTTTTTTTTTTGTGTTTTGTTTTGGGAGGTTTTTAAAATTGTCACTCAGAAAACTAACAACTGTAAAAACCGTTTATAAATTCAAGTCCATTCTACAACAAAATTTTGAACCACATGTTTTGTGCCAAGCCAATACCCGCTGCGACGATCGTTGCAGCGAAGTCCAAGCAGTGAAAGGTGACACCGCACGGTTAGCCAATATTTTCTAAACTTCCGATTTTTCATGTACTGACATGCTGATAAACAATCGATAACACATTGTTATGACAGGTTTCGTCGAATTGCTGTCACTGTATGCAAAATTTGCCGGCACACATGCGCGATGTGTGATGAGCTGTTTGCTGTGATAGTATGCGTCTGCCAGATCTGTGTGTACTGTCGGGCGTATATAATTGTATATAACAGAATCCGAGCGTAATAACGATTCAAACAATTAGCACACACGAAGAACAGACACGCACACACATTACATGTATTTTTAGGACCTACCAACATTTCAAGTGCAAATAAACACTGCAGCAGGAGATACGTGTTAAACAGAGCTTCTGCAATATAGTATATACGCGGCGGCTGAGGCCGCCGCGTAAAAAATAAATGAAGAAAACGTAAAATGTTAAAACAATGTGCGTATGTGTGGGTCAAAAATAAAACAAATGGTATATATGTAGTAATTGTACTGTGATTTTTTAGGGTTTTTAAAGCTTGCAGAAAATGTCCATCGTGATTGTCATTTTATTGCCGGATTACGGTAGCAGAGTAAGATTTGTGAAGTATTTGCTCCTCTCACCCTGGGATCACCACTCTTCCCTCCAAACTCAACACAATCTAAATATATTTACAAATTGACCTTTTAGTTTACAACAAACTAACAAACGAGAATCAATGAATTACAAATTCTATGCTATTTGCTTTGCCACACAATGAGTATACTTTGACTACCAATTATTGTGGTTTCAGGTCGAATCAGTGTGGGGGGCTGAAATTTAGCAACGAAATAAACTTATATATTTTTAGCAGAATTCAATCTATAGGTTATGCTTTACGCCATGTGGAAAAAATCAATATTTGATGGAAATTATTTCTTTGTATTGATTCGAAATTTGAAAAATAGTGATTTTAAATTTACGTCAGGTCATGCTTATTTAAACTTTCGTTAAAATAGTCAATTGAAAAGTATAAACATTTAAGGTTTACCAGAAAACAATTACTTTTGAAGAGCAGAAATGTGAGAAAGTAAAGAACCGTGGAGGGTTGTCGCCTTCCGACTAAGGTAAGGAAGGGTCAAACTGTGTAAAGAGTGACATGTCCCAGAACAAAGAAATATTAACAAAAAAATACATGTAAAAGTAAATATTTAACAGTTTGCGGTTCTTTTTGTTGTTTAGTCCTCAGGTTAGGCATTGAATTTTGACTGAACTTAATGCTTATAGTCAACTCCCTAATTTTAGTCCGAAACTCCGAACCCATTCCAAAACTATTGGGCTACAAGAAACGAGAACTAAAGACCTACACCTTATATCACACGAGCACTTTATAAATGCTCATGTCTGTTTCATAGTCAGTAAAATCAACGCTAAAAAAAGTTAAGCGGTGCCTTTTTGGTCCGGAGGTTAAGGAGTAAATTTTCGAGCATGATTTTCAATTCTTTTAAGGGAGTCATTGCGTTTTTAGGTGTTTTTTGAAAGCCATTGCTCAGTGTTTACAAATTCAAATCGCAAGCGGTCTTTTGCCTACAGTAGACATATTATTTTTTGCCTAAAACTGTGCTGTGTATTGAAAGTCAACCGTTGGTCTTCTTTTTAGGACAAGCGTTTAAAAATGGTCCTTTTCGAAATTCACGTTTTTTACAAAAAGTTTGCGCCACAGCTCCTAATCATACGATTACCTGTTGGGGCTGAAAGTTGGCAAGGTTTTTGACATGTCTCAAATCCCCAGGCGTGTCCCCCACTTTTTCAATAACTAGTTAATTGACTGAGAGAATTAGCTTACAAACGAACGCACCGAAAATTTAACAAGTTTTCTTCAAAGCCCTCTAAAGATATCCATAGATGAAATTTTAAAAAAGTGACAGACATGTCTGGGGATTTCGACCTTTACAGTACTGTGCCGAAAATTCATGCTCAGGCGTCATTTGTATTTAACTTGAGTTCTGTGGGCGCAAAGATTACATAAAAATCACAAAAACCTCGAAAACGCAACTACCACCTTAAGCCATGTTCAGACTTGCTTTTAAGAAAATAGGGACACAGACAAGCACAAGTTTTGGTTAATTGGTGTGAAGCACAAACACTGTGTCTAGTTTGTTTCCAAAAAACAAGCACTGGATGTGACCAAAGTTTACTGCATACTAAAATGTGGCTCATTTGGCCAGGTTAGATACAAAACAATAGGGATAAGCACTTAGGACGAGTATGAACCGGGCTTTGGTCGCACTAAAACAGACTGGTCTAGCCAATACAGGCCTTAGATCAGGTTTAGAATGGACCTAAATATGTACATATGTAGCTGAACCCTATGTAGTTCAACTTGAAAAATATATTGTTTTTCGCGAGTTTATTACTCAATTTACTGCGCTCCTGGTTAAGACACCACTGTAAAATAAATATTAAAACAACACTACATACATCAGATGTGGTATCACACCAAGTTCAAATTACAGATTTAGTTAGTTTACTGCTGCATTTTTGAGAACTATGAAAATGAATCTCACAGTAAAATCACACAAACCCTTTTCAGCGAAAACTAGTAGGTATGTATTAAGGTGGTAGTAACGATTTCGACGATTTCTTACATTAGAAATTAGAGAAATCTTTTTTTTGAAGCGAATAGTAAACTAGTCTAAAAGTAACCATAATTTTATGAAACTAGATCAAAATATACACAAATAATATTTTATTCAGTTCAAAATGTACAAGATAAGACTAGCTACCACGCTGGCTTACTGTTTAGTAAGCCAATTTAGTAGCTAGCCTCAAACTAAGAATTTTGACAAATAAAAAAAACCAACATCACAATTTTAGTCTAGTTTACAAAAATTATTGCGGTTTTGCTGTGAGTTTCAAAATTGCGACAAAAACGTGCTTCAAAGTTATATCGTCGAAATCGTTACTACCACCTTAAGTACTTAAGCTTGAAAAATGCTGAGTTAATGTAACATTGAGAATGAGGAAGAGCGTCATCTTGTCCTTATTCTGTACTCTTGGTACCAGGTATTAACTATTCCGGCAGGAACAATGTACATACATACATAGGTACTTATGTGAAGTAGGTACAACCTGTGACATCAAGATCAAACTACATACCTATTTGTTTGTTAATTAAGACTAGGTAAATAATGATGAATACAAAAAAATAGCATGTTGCGTTCGTGCATTTGATTTCTTATTTATATACAATATAATACGTTCTATAACGGACAAACAAAGTGGCCACAGAGGCACACACAATTGCTGCAACCCGCTGATGTTTTCTTTCCAGTTCTGTCAACTGTACTGTACTGTGGTCACTGACATTCAACCAGCCATCTTGGTGGTCTCTACACAAACACATACCACTAGTAACAAACACAGCATATGTAAAGGATTAATGGTTAATTGCTCAGTTATATAATTGACAGTTTAAGTCAGTTCCGGGCGGGTCATTTTGGTTACGCGTGCGCGGGCGTCTTAGGGTCACCCGGTGTTTACATTAGCTGTTTGTTTGGACCATATGGACATGCTTCAATGCTTTTGTTTCAAAGCATGACTATTGCATTTTTGACCTTTGCTGACCGGCCCTTTCTGACCTTATGACTCTTCTACTGGTACTTCAGATGTTTCCTTTAATGGAAATTAATTCGTTGTGCCATCTTTGTGTATCTTATTGAATAAGAAACATAAGCGGTCTTTAAACCCAGTTTTGGTGGAAATCTTAGAAAGAAAGTTGATTATAAATATTTCGACTCAGAGCTACATACTACATAAGATACCTAAAACATTTACATTTAGGTTAACTTTACCCGCGCTATCCAAGAAGAAAAATTTCAGATTCTGCTGCTAATTTGCTAAAGGTGTTCATGTATATGTAGTATAGTATCTGAGACGGATTAATGGCAATAGCCTGAAATGGGGTAGGAACAAAACAAGTTAAAATAGATAGGCATGAAGGTTGCTTAAATGTCGGTCTGAACCCATTCCTAAACTATCACCGGGAAACATATACATGCACGTATTAGCTTGCATACTGCACAGTTACACTGTCCTTTTAGTTTGACCAAGTTTGACTAAAAAGCAGTGAGCTGAAAGTAAAGTCCGTTAAATCTGAGACTTGCATTGGCAGTTTTCAGCAAGATTTTTAAACCAAAAACATAATAAAAAGTGGTATGGCAAAGGAATACACCCTATATATTTGATAATACAAAACCAGTTTTGACCCTATTAATTATCTATGTACCTATGTAATGAAACTAACACACTATCACGTAGGTAACGTTCCAAAGTTTGATTCAAGAGCGAGTAGTGCCCTCTTACAGTTAGCCACAGTGAACTTATTCGGTACGTTCAAAACCTAAACATCATAATACATACCTAGAATAGACGTTTATGTATGTAATGAATACGATGTATTTAGCATAATTTAATCCTCCAACAAGTTGTCTTCCAGTAGAACAGCTATGCTGACCTAGGCGTGGCGCCGGGCAGTCTGACCTTTGACCTGACACTTGCAGCATCTCCGGTTCCCAGGCTCTAATGTCATTAATATAGCATTCTACACAAAGCCTAATCTACACAAACAATCACTTTGCCTTCCATCTGTGAAAATAAACATAAAGTTACTTTGTTGCTGACAATGCTCAAGTCCAATGGAAAGGTCGCGTTGAAAAGTGGTCTAGTTGAGATGCTAATCGACTATACACGTGCGGCTAAGTAATAACCCATACCCGACACTATCCACTTCAGTGCATTTCATTTATTTACATTTGCATAGCATTGTGACAGCTTTGCTTTCTCTGCTCATATCTGATTGGCTGTTTCCAGTCTTACGGTAGAACGTTGTATTTTCACCAGTCCGTTCTCAAATTCTCACTGTCAGTTTCAATTTAACTCTATTACCAGCAGCTTGTGTTGCTGTTCACTGCATATTTTCACAACTAAACTTAAACTTTATTTAATTAGTTATCATTAATTAACTAATTATGTTGAATGGTTCATCACAGATGAGTAGTCTAATGGGAGCCACTTTCGGATCGGGAGGAGGAGCGGAACGCGGCGTTAGGAAACCGAAATGTGCCCGATGCCGAAACCATGGGATGGTCTCTTGGCTCAAAGGACATAAACGACACTGTCGATTCAAGTAGGTTAATTTGGCAGTTTTGTAGAGTTTCACGAAGTTTTTTTAGAACAAATTATGTATGATCTCCATAGAATTCCTCTTGTAGCTTATTGCTGTGCATCAAACGGATATGTAATATCTGAACCTGTGCTCTATTATCTAATCATGATACTACATATGTAAGTACATGGTACTGTTACTATAATACCTACATTTCTGAAAACGATACCATTTGCCGCTAGTCAACAATTTCGTTTCGCGAATCTACTTTAGGTAACTTTAAAGTTAATAAGTCTACTTAAATTAATAAAATGAAAAGTCAATTGTTAGTCAATGCTTTAATCATACAAATTGTCCAATAATACATGTGTACATACTCTTCAATATATACCTAAACGGAAGCCTACGGTGACTGAGTACAGTACATATACAAACTATATACTGATTTACCTTTCAACATGTGCTAAATTACAACGATGCAATTTCACAATTTGTAAACATATTAAATCCGTGAAGTCCGATACTCACTCATAACCTTTATACCTTCAGAACGACTACCTACAATACAATTTCTACCTTTAATTTAATTTCTCAAGTCAATTTATCGATTTTTTTTCAGGGACTGCAAATGCGCGAAGTGCAATCTGATTGCGGAGCGACAACGCGTGATGGCAGCCCAAGTTGCGTTGAAGCGGCAACAGGCGGCAGAAGACGCAATAGCGCTGGGGCTGAGGGCCATAGCGGGGGAGGCGCACGCACTTCCACAGGGACCCATATGGCCCGCCAGTCCGCCTAGTCCCACGGGGGCGGGGGCTAACCAACAAGGTAGTCTAAAACAAGTAAAGTAATGGGTCATAATATGAATATGTTCACACTTGTTAGACATACTTCACACAATTATGTACTTATGTATGATCGAATAGAACAGCATTGCAATGTGAACAAACCCATCTCGCTTTAGGATAATAAGAGTAGGTATGTAGGCAGAGTTCAGTGAAATAATTAGCTACAGTAATATTCAAGCAAAAAATAAATCAAATCTCCTCATTTAAAATTTTACAAAAAAGCCCATACTATTAGGATACATAGCACAAAACTGCGTGTGGCTTTCTGATAATACGAAACTTGTGCACATGCTCATAAACTCTTAGGCTTATAATCAAAACCGTTTAGGATGTACCTTTTAATTAACATTTTAGTAAATTTCAGGAGACGCCGCCAGTGACAGCAGCAGTAGTGGCGGGAGTAGCGAAGGAACCGGTGCCGGAGATGTGGAAACCGACGAACCGGTGACCGGTCAAACCGGGGGGTGTCTGGACTACAGGCCGGGTCATCTGGCACCGGGGGAGATTCTGGCAAAACTGTTTCCTCTGCAGAGCTCCGCTGTGTTAGAACTGGTCCTCCAAGGCTGCAACGGAGACCTGGTCAAGGCTATCGAGCATTTCTTGTGCGCTACACAGCATACGCCTGTTAGTTTGCAAGGTAAACTGAGACAAGAGTACATAATACATGTTATAATGATGTTGTGTGGCAGTCTTATCGACAGAAAGTGAAACACACGTCTTGTGGTTCATGATACAGCACAGGCTGATGCGCTCCACTCAGAATTGCTCCACTTGCTTACGAAAAGAAACAAGCTAGCAACAAAAACCATACGCTGTCTGAATTTACAAATGGTACATACTTAACCTGAATTCAGTACACAAGTACAGTACATACATAGTAAACGCATAATATATGACGTGTGACCGTGAACATATGCAAGTAAATATAGGTAGTTGAGGTCAGAGATACACGGAAGCAATGGACAAGGAAAGTGCTTGACCCCCCAACCGCTTTTGCAGACAAAAAATGTCAAAATTTATAGTAACATTATGAAAACCTCAATGTACGCCTCAGCACTGGTCAGCTGAATTTATGCTTACTGGCGACCAATATAAGGTGGTATGTAGTTACGTTTTCGCAGCTTTTTTCATTGTTATATTTTGTAACAATTACTAAATCAATTTACAAACGGTCTTTTGTATATTATAAACCAACATATTTTTTTACAAAATTGCAGTTTTTCAAATGTCGATAACACAACACTCATCGCGTGCACACCAACTATTTTGGTGAAGCTTATCAGCTCAATTTTAGGCATTTCCATGTATTTCGCTATTTCTTCGCTGTGGTAAAAAATGTCCGTATACGGTCAAGTCAGTTATACAAATATCACATTTATGTGTTATGAAAGTGGTAGTATGCTGAACTAAGCGTAGTGATTCAGCATACTTTTTCTGTGACCAAAAGTTTGCCCGAAATTTTAGTAAAAATTCAAGAAAAGGCAGTTTTTATGATTTTGGAGGGCTCTAACTAAAAAATATTCAACCTTTTCACTCAGTTCGAAAAAGGTATCGGGGAAATTTATTTGGGTACTGTCAAGTTTGCTTTCTTTGCGTTCCCATGAACACGTCAGGATATTCGTTACTTCAACTAAAATCACTCATTGTGCTCAGAAATGACGAATTTTAAAAAATTTTAAACTTAATTAACTAGGGCTTCATTGGAGTCATTTCATATTACACTAAGCACAGTTTGTCCTTAACCGCTGAAAAAAGGCGGACAAAAGCGTAAAAAATGTTATTTCATGAGTTTGAAGAAAATTTGCAATTTTTGAAGGGGTTTATGAAACTGCCAAGGCTTTGGGTTGCCATAACATACACCTACCAAATTTTCCAGATAGAATAGATACATAGGGGACTATATATGTACTTGTAAATTATGGTGTCAAATTGTTATTTGTAATTTGCGATATTGGCATGACAATTCAGAATTGGTGTTAAAAAACTTCAAAGTTACCGATCACGTAGAACGACTTACTGAAATATGTTATATTTTAGCGAAAAATATTCTTAAAATAAAACGGGTTAGATCTTTTTTGAATGGCGTTTCTGAGTAGCGTAGGAGCCGCAAAAATTTGCATACAACTTTCCAAGTTTTCAAAAAATACGCGAAAAAGTATGTTTTTGAGCCATAAAGTAGCCGTAAAAGTATGAATCAATTTCAAACTAAGCTCAAACAATGTTGTCTACATTTCCAACGTCTGTGTTAAGTTTAATTATGTTCGATTAAGTATTTTTTGAATTATTGCAAAGCTTCGAAAACGTAACTACCACCTTAATCCTAACAAATCAATCCGAATCATTTGACATTGCCCTGAAAAAGAGCAGAACTTAGTCTCACGTTATTTGCAGTCAGAATCATTTCAAATCTGCACCACTACCTACGCAATACGCACTATGCCTATTACATGACTTGGCAGAGGGTTGCACCTCAAGTTTCCTGATACATAGTTACTGTGAACGCTCACACTTAAAAATTCGCCATTTGAGCTCGTAACTGGCGACGTAATCGCTACTGCTTTCTAAGCCGAAACCTCCGAAACTAAGCCTGAGCCTATGCTTAAGCCTGAGCCCAAACCTACGTAACTTCTAGAAACCATGAGTCAATCAATGAAGAGATGTGCAAAATACAGCGAGTATCTGTTTTGCGTCAAAGCTTCAATGATTCATTTCTATTGCAGGATCCACCCAGTCGCATCCTTGTCTCCAGCCACAGCATCAGCAGCAACAATCATCGTCCAAACTCGACGCCCAAAAGTCTGCTTTCAGTCCTTTCAGTCCCCCAGGAGCCCTGCGGCCCCCCACAAGCCAGTGCCATCGATTTTCGGTTGCAGACTTGGTCGGATCTGATCGACCTCCGACCCAATTCGCGCCCTTGGCCCCCCCTCCCCTGTGGCCCTACCTGGCGGCTGCGTCCCTCAGCTTGACACATTTACCCCCCGGCCCGCCGGTTACAGCTACCATCCATTCTATCCCCACTTCCCCCTCTGCGGCCTCTTCCTCCAGTCCACACCAATCACCCCCGCCCTCGCAGAACACTGGTTTATAACTGGTACAAGGTCAACAACTATGAAGTCCGGTTCTTACATACTTGTCCTTGTCCTTTGTCCCTATCGTTTTGTCCTTAAGCGATTCTAAAAAAACCTGACCAAGTAAGCAGTTTTCGACATGCGGCAAGTTGAGGTCACTGCAAGAGTGCAAGACATTACATAAAAATTGACTGAAACGCTTTCGTCATTTTTCTCAACAGTTAACTTAAATTGTGCTTGTCAATGTCTTTCTGTCTTTAACGACAGGTATGTACCTACATATATACATATGAACCGGGCTTAACCGTTGAAAACACAACGGCTGATGAAGTCAGTTTTAACTCACTCTTGCTAACAGGAGTAGGTACATAATTATACCTTATTATTATGAAATCAGTTATTTGTTTGTACAAAGCAGGAAACAGTAACTCATTGTAAAAGTATGGTTCATGCTTGTCCGTTGAAGTTGAAATTGTACGTAGGCTTCTGCAGTGCAAGCTGTTGCAGGGGCCATCATAAATTTTTTGTAGGCTCTTGCGGGTAACCTTATCAAACTCATAAAGCAAAAAATGACGAGAAACTACTCAATTTTGACCATCAACTGATGAAGTGTATTGTGCCTACGGACCAAATTACAGACAACAATTATGGACAAGTATGAACCGAGTGCATAAAAGGCAAACCAAATAACATAAGCATGACACTTGCGCTTGCCGATTAGGTATAACTCCCCCCTAAAATCAGGCAGGATATCAGAAAGCTGTTCCCGCCGGCATGATTAATTCGCAAATGTAGAAAAACTGCAACACGTAATGTTCTAAATTTATGAGGCAAATTGAGATAAAGTCCAGTTCTGTGCAAACAAATATATAGCTGACGTGATTGCGTCAAATTTCTATAACAGCTCACATAAATGTGTGACTGTCCATGTCACTGTATCCTTAAGAATTACAAGATTTCAATTTTACGGAGAACCATGCGAACGGCATACTGTACAGGATCCTGTATTATTGTAAACCTACTGTATATAATATTCTAACTATATGCTATTATATACCTACATATTATAATTATAACGTAGTCAACTGTGCAAATGATTGTGTTTAGTATTACTGTATTAACGATTAGTAGCCAGTGAAAGTGTAAATGTAGATATATATACTGTGTTTATATTTGGTGTGTGCAGATCACAATAAATTCATAAAGCAGATTGCCTGGGCTGATCAAATAGACGAGGTGCAAAGTCAGAAACGTGTCAAATTGAATGACAGGTGTGGATACATCCTGGCTAAAAGCGGGGAGCCTATTTCTGAGCCAAAAAGGTTTGCTGTTTACAGCTTAGGGACAGTATCAGCCAGTTAAGGGTCGATTCATACTTACGGCCATTATGTACGTATTACCTATGTCCGTACAGCCGACAGAATCGCGAAACAGTCACGCCACGAATGGCGTATAGGATCAAATTGTGGCGTGATATTGTCGTACCTAATTTTGCCGGCTGAACGGACATAGGCTGTAAATATAAATCCACATAAATCTGTTTGTGCGCCATAAATCCCGCTCATGCGCCCTTCCGGGCTCCGGTTCATGCACCCGCTCATGTATGAATATAGTCTAGGCTCCTGTGATAGGCCTTAATTTAATCCGCCAACGGTTATAGCTGATACTCTAAAGGCCAAACGACGCTGTATGTAAGCAGTATGTAGGCAGTATAAAGTACATAGGTAGTATGAAGACCTGCCACCGCTGAGGCGGTGGCAGGAAAAACATTCACTCGATAAAAACACATTCAGCGGTATACAAACGTGATCTGTTGTTTTGCCAGGACCGACCCTTCGACCGTAAGCCGATGTATACTTTACAGTCTCCTTTCACGTTCTCGTTTTGTTCAGTAAATATCAACAAGCAGCCCCCAAAAGGGATAAGGTTCCTTCTCCAGTGTCTACCTATCAGATTTAAATAAATTGGGCTGTTCCATATTGCTTGTAGACTACCTACAATGCATATCCTAATCTACTATCTGGCTTCCTTTTAACTACACTGCGTATCCTAAACCTATGTAGCTTAATTTGAACTAATTTAGGTACGGACAAAAACAATGCTGCAGGGTGTTAAGCATCCCGCTGCATATAGCCATTCGGCTCAGTTACGCCTTAAACTGAGCCCATCAGCTCTGAGCAATAAGCAGTGTTTTCCAGGGGCACTCGAAGGCTACAAAGTTCTATTACTGTTACAACACAGGATCAAATATTGATTGATTCCCTTCTTACAAATACACAGACAACAAGCCCAATCTGCGGCAAAAGCATTCAGTAAGCATCAAGCATTTATTTTTAAGCACATTGGCCAGAGGCCATCGTAAACCTGTTGAGCCAGCTAGAGCATTATTTTACTCACTTGATTTATCTTCCATACAAAACATCTTCTTTAGCTATTTTAACAAAGTTTGTACAAAGTGCACAATGGATACGGGATCAAGACGTAAAATAAGTTATTGCTGCAATTAGTTAGCGAATATTGTGTGAAATGTAAAAGAAAGTTGCCTCCGGCTGGGCTCGATCCAGCAAACTTTTGGTTAAGAAACCAATGCGCTAGTACGCTGCGCCACGGAGACAACAGAGCAAGATCGTTTAGTTGTCGTTGAATATTTTAGGTACGAGAACTTTAACGCTGTGATCCTGGGCCAACCTTTCACAAAATTTTCCAGTCCTAAGTCCTAAATTTTACGATTTTGCAAATAAGGATTTATGTGCCGTGTTAGGATACCTAACTGTTTTTGGAACTTGATAATTATATTTATTGTTATCAATTTGCTCAGTATGTTTTATATCCTATTAATAATATCCTAATGGACTTTCAGTGAAGTCTCGGGACTCTGTGATCTATGTGGTCGAGTGGTTAGTTTGATAGATTCTCAACCATGAGGTCATAGGTTCGATTCTAAGTTGATCACTTTTTTGCAGTCTTTTGCATTTCGAATTACTACGAATTAGCCCCGATCTCAACAACACCGTGAAACTACAAGGCATTTTAGTGTGACAGATGCACATCTAATATAGAAGATGTGTAAAATACACTCCGCACATAAACACTTTAACGCTAGAACAGTGTTAAAGATACCAGAATCAAAACTAAAGACCTGTTGGGCTGTGGCCCAACAGGAAAAATCAAGCAGCCAGCACCCAGCTGAATTTACACGCAAAATTTATCAGCGATTCAGCGTCTGCAGTGCTTAGCTTTGCACCAAAACAATAGTTCCTTCTCTTGAAGGAACAGAAAACTCACGCCCCACACACAACATCTAAGCTGCACGTCTGTTACGTACACAGCTCATGGGGTGTTGTAGGGCTGCAATATGAATCGACTCTGAGTAAGGATCGTGTAACCGTCAGCACTGTATCCAGCCATACATGCGTTCTTTCGGTGGACTACTGTAGCCGATGGGTTGTTTGCCATGCTCTTAGAATCCATCAGTGGCCGCGTAGTCTTATTCTGTTTCCTGTCTGTGTCCATAAATGACTTGATCGCTAATGTGACTTTGAAACATAAGCAAACAAACCATCCCTCCTGTATCCTCTCCCGGCTTGACTTACAATATATATTCACCTAACGCAACTCAAGTGTTCAAAGCTCTTTTCTCCTACTGCTGGTTTCAATATCTCGGACTGACTTCCTTTTGCTCAAAATCCCGACCTTTCCTTTGTAGGAATCAAATTTAAATTTATAAGGGGTTGCCTGCCCTACCCCAGAAACATAAGAAAGCGCGGAGTTTTGTGCATCATATTTAAGTGTAGAGTTAACAGTTACAGACTTACAGACCGTGTCCATGAGTCGCAAAAAATAGAAAACATGCACAAATATAAAAACTTGGAAAAACAATGGTACTTACCTAATCGTATTAGTTCAAGCCTAGTTGCTCAAACAGTGTTCCTTCCTAATTTATGGATCAAATTAGCTTACTTTTGCCTAGCTAGCTAGCCATGTAGTTTCGTCGTCATTGAAAGTTCTGTTGCAGGATGACAATTTTCATGTCGAAACCCGCATGCAAGCCCTGTGAGCCTTAGTAGTATAGCGTACGGATCTCAGGGCAGATTGGGTGGGGTGCATTGGGTGGGGTGCATACAAATTGGGTGGGGTGCATTGGGTGGGGTGCATGCGTGTTGCTAGCCTGTCTGCTTTTCAAGGTCATA
>JASANF010004118.1:0-16642 GCA_030248245.1 Trissonchulus sp. WLG1_4 | reverse complement strand
TATGTGGTGTACTTCGTTCAGTTACGTATCTTTGAGCGCTACCTTTAAACTAAAAAGCTCGGATAAAAATCCAAGCTTGTGCGCAAGCTAGGCTTTTTATCCCGACTTTTATGAATACCGGCCCTGGGCCCCGTTGCACCAAACACTGATAACTGATAAATTATCAGTTATCAGTAATTATCATAAGAATGCGTTGCACGGCGTTTACTGATAACTGATAATTATCAGTTATCAGTTATTAGTTATCAGTTATCAATTATCAGTGTTGCACAAAATTTACTGATAATTATCATTTATCAGTTATCAGTTATCGTAAAATTTCCGCCATTTATCGGTGATCTAAGTATTCGTTGCACAAAGCAAAACACTGATAATTGATAACTGATAATTTTAGCCAATTTTTTATCAGTGTTCGTTTGGTGATAAATTTTATTTATTAGCATTTTCAAGCAACTACAGTTACTTTTGATGTATGTAAACAATGTTTTAATGAATTTTTCTTAAATTTTGCCGCTTTTTGCCTAATGTGTCATACTTTGGTACCATATTATGGATGAAAACTGTTTCAGTGTTCCAGTGTGTTTCATACAGTGTGCCAGCCACACGGTCAGACTGAAGCGGGGGGAAAAATTATTTTCGATTCTAATTCGCTTCCTACCCCATCTTTTAATAAAAATATGAAACCCCCATCGTCAGCCATGCCCCCAATCCTGATCTCTAGCCCCCAAAATAGCTGTCGCCCCTTTTAATAAAAATCTGAAGTGAAATTATTGGTGTTAAAGCCCTAAGGGTCCCAATAAGTCGGAAAAACGGCATTTTTTCGACTAATTATCCGGAGTCCCCCTATATCCCCCAAACCTAGGGGGGGTCAAAATTGAACGCTCTTTCGAATAGGCTAGGTTAGAAGTTTGTAGGATGTAAGCTTTAGCTTGGAAACCAAACTTTGTCAAAAATTAAACTTTACATGAAATTTTTTTGCGCAAAATTGGATTTAGTCAAAAATATTGCATCAAATGTAAACTTGCTGTTACCATTGAAAGAGGAACTTCTAAGCTACTAAATGCTGAAAAAATTTTGTGAATCGGTCCAGGCTTTGAAAAGTTACAGAACTTTTTCTGAAGCCACCAGGACCAGCTTGATCGAAGCGTTACAGCACAAGTACGGTTCCGTAGAAATTCCGGGCTATAGCTGCAAATTTTATTAAAATATAAAACTAGTTAGTGTTTTTTAGTCTAGTAAAGTTATTTCTGATGCTTCTTAGCAGGTTTTTTCTTTAATTTAGGCCTCAGGCTTAGGCTTAGTGCTTAGGCTTAGGCTTAGTGCTTAGGTTTAGGCTTAGGTTAGGCTTAGTGCTTAAGCTGAGGCTTACTGCTTAGGCTCAGGCTTAGTAGGTGGGTCAGCAAAGGTTAGTCTTAGTTGCTTGCATCAAATAAAAGGACCTTTGCTACTGTGGAATCATAAATAAAGCTGCACTTTTAAGCCTAACTTTGACTGTCAGTGCCAGCTTGGTGCTGAGCATCAGTGACGTTTTCAGATTGTATTTATGACATTCTATTTCATTAGAAATCGCTACTTATGACCAAAGATGCATATTTTTCTAGAAAAATGTAATAAATTTAATGTCTAGGCAAAAAGAAACTAAAACTTTTGATATGTAAGCTCAATTTAACTATGCATATTTAGCCTCTTTTTTTTAGTTGGCAAAATTAAGATTTTTTTTAGTATGAAGTGAGCTAAATATGTTGCAAACAAAGCTGTATTAAGTATATTATTATGTGTTAATTTATGACGATCAAACTTCAGGCTCGTATTACGACTGTATTGGTCAAATTTTCGATAATTAGCCCCAGTATGTCGAAAAACGATGATTTTCGACAAAAATTGAAATTTTTCGAAAATGTATAAGTCAACGTTTTTTCGCTTGGAAAGTGCTAAAAATGAACTCAGCGGATGCGAAAACCTATAAAAACGTGTTTTTACGGTGAAAAAATATCACTTTGAATTTTTCCCCCCCCGCCTCAGTTGCACCATTTATCAGTTATCAGTTATCAGTGTTCTTGTGCAACACTGATACTGATAACTGATACTTGATAACTGATAACTGATAAATGTCGTGCAACGCTATACTGATAACTGATAACTGATAGTTGATAACTGATACTTGATAACTGATAACTGATAAATTTTTGTGCAACGGGGCCCTGGAGTTTGATGGGCATGTCGATGTGCATGTGCCTTAGGGCTCTCCTCCATCGTGTAGTGCAAGGGCGTACCCAAAAAGTTTTTTCCCAGTAAGTTTCTACACAAGGGTCTGCTCTTTGGTTTTTATTGCCAGCAGAAAAAAATTTGAGGTACGTCTCTAATTGACCAGATTTGGCCTAAAAATCAAAAAATTCTCAAATTTTTGTCCGGGGACTGTCGCCCCTGGCCCCTGCCAGTGGCGTATCCAGGATTTCGCAAAGGGGGGGGGGGGGCTGAGACCGGGGGGGGGGGGGTGCGGAGCAACCGGCCTGACGGACAAAAGTTTGAAAACTGCCCTTCGCAGCCCATTTTAAAATTTTGACTTTTCAGATTTGAAAACAAAACACCTTAATTTCGCCTGAAAACATTGAAAACAACTAAAAAGTTGCGATAACGCTTCAAATGCATGCAAAATTTGCACTTTATGGCTACTTTTTACGCCATCGACCCTAAGTGGGGGTACCGTAACATGGTGTGACAGGTCGTGACGGCCATATTTTAATTTTTTTTCGGTTACTTGGCATTTAAACAAAAGAAATTAACAGGTTATAATTAAAAACATACAAAAAACAGGCAATAGTACCAGAAAATACTACTTTCCACCCCAAAAAGACCTCAAAATGACAAAGTCCGACTGTTAGGCCCGTATTCCAGAATTCGATCGAGAAAGTGTCAGTTTGCGCATTTGTGCTAATAATAAACGTCTTTTTGCACTACCATGAGTCTTTTGGAGTAGCTACTAGGTTTTTCGACATCACCAGACCATTTTCAAAAAGTGGGTATTTTTCCCCCACATGGGGTTTTTTTACCCCGTCTAATTTCGGTCATGCCCCCCCTCGTACGAAAGAAGGAGGGACCTGCCACTGAGGTCATGAATAGAGGAGGAGTAGTCCTCTGTAAAAGTGTTTTTACATTTGAACTCGCATCTCTTAGTGCTGAGAAATGAGACTTCAAAATTCACCTCCCTTGGAGCCATGTCGGGTCAAAAATAGGGGGGGTCCAATTTTTGACTCATAAAAAATACCAGCGAGACCTCTTTTGGATACCGCTTGTATACGTTTGCCTACAGGGATTGTACTATACGCTGGCAAATTTTCAGACCTGTACCACGTACCCAAGTTCCGGAACTGGGGTGGGTTTTTCCCCCAAAAAATGGGGTGGGTTTTTTCCCCGCCTGCTATAATGCGTGTAATTGCTGATTTACTTAGATCTATTTAGACGCTAAAAACTACGAAGGAACACAACATAATGCGAAACTGAAATATCACGAGACATTTAGGTCTGTAACGTAACCTTTTTTTGAAAATCTAAAAATTTCTCAGAACTAAGAGACGAGAGTTCAAATGTAAAAACACTTTTACAGAGGACTACTCCTCCTATTCATGACCTCAGTGGCAGGTCCCTCCTTCTTTCGTAAGGGGGGGCATGACCGGAAAGTAGGGCGGACTGGGGAAAAAAACCCCATGTGGGAAAAATACCCACTTTTCGAGAATGGTCTGGTGATGTCGCCAAACCTAGTACCTACTCCAAAAGACTCATGGTAGTGCAAAAAGACGTTTATTATTAGCACAAATACGCAAACTGACACTTTCTCGATCAAATTCTGGAATACGGGCCTAACAGTCGGACTTTGTCATTTTGAGGTCTTTTTTGGGTGGAAAGTAGTATTTTCTGGTACTATTGCCTGTTTTTTGTATGTTTTTAATTATAACCTGTTAATTTCTTTTGTTTAAATGCCAAGTAACCGAAAAAAAATTAAAATATGGCCGTCACGACCTGTCACACCATGTTACGGTACCCCCACTTTGGGTCAATAGCTAAAAAGTAGCCATAAAGTGCAAATTTTGCATGCATTTGAAGCGTTATCGCAACTTTTTAGTTGTTTTCAATGTTTTCAGGCGAAATTAAGGTGTTTTGTTTTTCAAATCTGAAAAGTCAAAATTTTAAAATGGGCTGCGAAGGGCAGTTTTCAAACTTTTGTCCGTCAGGCCCGGTGCTCCCCACCCCCCCCCCCCGGTCACACCCCCCCCCCTTTGCGAAATCCTGGATACGCCACTGGCAGGGGCCAGGGGCGACAGTCCCCGGACAAAAATTTGAGAATTTTTTGATTTTTAGGCCAAATCTGGTCAATTAGAGACGTACCTCAAATTTTTTTCTGCTGGCAATAAAAACCAAAGAGCAGACCCTTGTGTAGAAACTTACTGGGAAAAAACTTTTTGGGTACGCCCTTGCACTACACGATGGAGGAGAGCCCTAAGGCACATGCACATCGACATGCCCATCAAACTCCAGGGCCCCGTTGCACAAAAATTTATCAGTTATCAGTTATCAAGTATCAGTTATCAACTATCAGTTATCAGTTATCAGTATAGCGTTGCACGACATTTATCAGTTATCAGTTATCAAGTATCAGTTATCAGTATCAGTGTTGCACAAGAACACTGATAACTGATAACTGATAAATGGTGCAACTGAGGCGGGGGGGGAAAAATTCAAAGTGATATTTTTTCACCGTAAAAACACGTTTTTATAGGTTTTCGCATCCGCTGAGTTCATTTTTAGCACTTTCCAAGCGAAAAAACGTTGACTTATACATTTTCGAAAAATTTCAATTTTTGTCGAAAATCATCGTTTTTCGACATACTGGGGCTAATTATCGAAAATTTGACCAATACAGTCGTAATACGAGCCTGAAGTTTGATCGTCATAAATTAACACATAATAATATACTTAATACAGCTTTGTTTGCAACATATTTAGCTCACTCATACTAAAAATCTTAATTTTGCCAACTAAAAAAAGAGGCTAAATATGCATAGTTAAATTGAGCTTACATATCAAAAGTTTTAGTTTCTTTTTGCCTAGACATTAAATTTATTACATTTTTCTAGAAAAATATGCATCTTTGGTCATAAGTAGCGATTTCTAATGAAATAGAATGTCATAAATACAATCTGAAAACGTCACTGATGCTCAGCACCAAGCTGGCACTGACAGTCAAAGTTAGGCTTAAAAGTGCAGCTTTATTTATGATTCCACAGTAGCAAAGGTCCTTTTATTTGATGCAAGCAACTAAGACTAACCTTTGCTGACCCACCTACTAAGCCTGAGCCTAAGCAGTAAGCCTCAGCTTAAGCACTAAGCCTAACCTAAGCCTAAACCTAAGCACTAAGCCTAAGCCTAAGCACTAAGCCTAAGCCTGAGGCCTAAATTAAAGAAAAAACCTGCTAAGAAGCATCAGAAATAACTTTACTAGACTAAAAAACACTAACTAGTTTTATATTTTAATAAAATTTGCAGCTATAGCCCGGAATTTCTACGGAACCGTACTTGTGCTGTAACGCTTCGATCAGCCTGGTCCTGGTGGCTTCAGAAAAAGTTCTGTAACTTTTCAAAGCCTGGACCGATTCACAAAATTTTTTCAGCATTTAGTAGCTTACAAGTTGCTCTTTCAATGGTAACAGCAAGTTTACATTTGATGCAATATTTTTGACTAAATCCAATTTTGCGCAAAAAATTTCATGTAAAGTTTAATTTTTGGACAAAGTTTGGTTTCCAGCTAAAGCTTACATCCTACAAACTTCTAACCTAGCCTATTCGAAAGAGCGTTCAATTTTGACCCCCCCTAGGTTTGGGGGATATAGGGGGACTCCGGATCATTAGTCGAAAAAATGCCGTTTTTCCGACTTATTCGACCCCTAAGGGCTTTAACACCAATAATTTCACTTCAGATTTTTATTAAAAGGGGCGACAGCTATTTTGGGGGCTAGAGATCAGATTGGGGGCATGGCTGACGATGGGGGTTTCATATTTTTATTAAAAGATGGGGTAGGAAGCGAATTAGAATCGAAAATAATTTTTCCCCCCCCCGCTTCAGTCTGACCGTGTGGCTGGCACACTGTATGAAACACACTGGAACACTGAAACAGTTTTCATCCATAATATGGTACCAAAGTATGACACATTAGGCAAAAAGCGGCAAAATTTCAAGAAAATTCATTAAAACATTGTTTACATACATCAAAAGTAACTGTAGTTGCTTGAAAATGCTAATAAATAAAATTTATCAGTGAACGAACACTGATAAAAAATTGGCTAAAATTATCAGTTATCAATTATCAGTGTTTTGCTTTGTGCAACGAATACTGATAATTCACTGATAAATGGCGGAAATTTTACTGATAACTGATAACTGATAAATGATAATTATCAGTAAATTTTGTGCAACACTGATAATTGATAACTGATAACTAATAACTGATAACTGATAATTATCAGTTATCAGTAAACGCCGTGCAACGCAGTTTACTGATAATTTACTGATAACTGATAATTTATCAGTTATCAGTGTTTGGTGCAACGGGGCCCAGGGCCGGTATTCATAAAAGTCGGGATAAAAAGCCTAGCTTGCGCACAAGCTTGGATTTTTATCCGAGCTTTTTAGTTTAAGGTGGCGCTCCTGAAATGTGGGTTTTGGCCATTATTTTGAAAATGCGCAAACATAACCATACATGGCCAGAACTAAAGTTGTTCAGGCTTGAATTTCCTTCAATTTGATGTGCATATCACATGAAAAATGTTTTGAAAAATTTCGGGCTTTTTACAGCAAGAAAGGCCCGTATTCACATACTAACACTAACACTTAAAGTTAGTGTAAATCCTAACTTTAAGTGCTTCGTAGCACTAAATTTAGTGTTACGAAGCACTTAAAGTTAGTGTTTACACTAACTTTAAGTGTTAGTGTTAGTATGTGAATACGGGCCAAAATTAGATTTTCACGAAAAAAGGTTCATAAGGCAGTGCATTTACACGTATGATTTTTGAAGATTGAAAAACACTAGCAGCTGTGTTTTACTTGAACATACCTTAAAATTTTCAGTGTTTTATTGAGTGTGGTGTAGTTTTTTGGAAAATGAAGCAGTATTTTCTGCATGATGCTGAAATAATGTGCTTGTGAATACCAACAAAATTTTCGGCTTGCGATTTTAAAAAATTGGCTCAACAAGGAAAGTTAAAATTTGGCACATAAATGAACCTTGCTGTCTTCGAGCGGTCGCAAAATTTGATTTTGAGCAAATCGATAGTATTTAAGAAAATTAGTTAAGGTGGCGCTCAGGGGAACCGACTTTGGCGTTTAATTTTTTTCAGCGACATTTTTGACCATAATGTCTTGAAAGAAAGTTGTTCAAAATAAAAATAGCTTTCATTTGATGTGCATATTCTGATAAAAAAATTTTTTCAATTTTTTGGACAATTTTGTAGCCGTAGCAGAAAAATTTTTGTTTCCATCTAAAATGATTACTCATATCATTGAAATATGCGGTTTCTTAGCTTTAAATTGATGTATTAGACGTAAGAATACGTTGAAGTTTTGCTGAGTTATTTAGCCGTGAAAATAGCAAATCCAAAATGAAAAACCTGCAAAGCTGATAAATCTTCGAAAATGTCAACTTTTTTAACGGAAATATGCAGTCCTAGGAAAGGTCTAATTTTTGAAAAAGTGAAACGTGTGGGCAAACCTTACATTTTTGCGTAGCGAAATCGACTACTTTTTTGGACCTGGGACCCGGCTGCCGTTTGCGATTGAGTTGAAAATTTGCACAATGGAAGAAAGACCATAAATGCAGACGTGAAAGTTTTTCGATTTTCAAATTTTGGCCCGTAGCACTTTTTGTAGTCGCTCAAACACGACTAATTTTTGAAAAATCGATTTTTTGCAAAATCAAAAATAAAAATGAAAAATCGAAGATAAATCCCGTCTAAATTTTTGAGAGATATTTCTATTGATACCAAGATCATCAAAATTGGTTAAAGTTTCGCTGAGTTAGGTCAAAAACAAAATTAGTGTGAATAGGAAATTCGACATGGTCATAAAATTTGACACATTCACATTAAAGTGCTGGCCTGTATTGTAAATAGGTTTTTTTGATGCCTTTTTGATATACAATTAAAGTGGTAATGCTATTTATTGCATGAGCTGAGCGCCAAACATGAGTTTTGTTGCTGAGCGCTACCTTAAATGTACGTTTTTCGAAAATCGTGATTTTCGTGTTTTTTAATATATCAATCATATTCATCAAAAATGAGATTTTGCGACCGCTCGATCATCCTATGGCAAACAAAATGAGCTATTGTCTGTGTGACAGCTATCTTGCTGTGAAGAGAAATCGCAAGCCGAAATACCACTCACGTTTGGTCTACAGTGAATGCTACAATTTGTATCACTAAACTTCATTTTTTGTGTTTGGGCACACTTTTACACCAGCTTGCAATTAGGCATCTAAAATTGGCCGCAGACTGCCGTTTTTTAAAAAGTCACATTTCAGGAGCGCCACCTTAATGAAGCCGAGCTTGGTTTTATGAATACGAAAAGCCAAGATTTTAAGCCTGGCTTGCTGTAAGCCCGGATAAAAAGCCGAGCTTACACTTTTATGAATACCGGTCCAGGTACTTTTCCATAGACTTGTGGCACCCATTTACCGACGCCGTTAGATAAAGTGCTCACGTGATGGGCTGTACAGAAACACATGTATTGTAAACATGTCACTTTAGTCTGTTCTTGCTCAAAGAGAACTGTGAAACCTAGATCGTGGGATTTGGACTAACTACAAACCTTCGGATTACATAATCTGCAAGACCTAAAGGTAAATCAACACAAGAAGTGATCATTGTTGACGCGTGAACAGATAAAGTCTATCACAAAACTGCTAATCCTCAAATTGATGAGAAAGTCATTGCAACATATAACTAGTCGGGTGGCTACACGGGTTGCCGGCAGTGGGTAAAGGACCCTCTATTCTAAGCAGAAGACCCTCTATTCTATTTAGATGACCCACTGTTTGTGTTCAGAAGCTCAAATTACTCCTAGAAACATCAAAATCTCAATTTCAAAAGTTTGACCCATTTGGCACCCTGGGGCATGGTACCCTATGGAGAGGAGCTTGGCGGGGTCCACGAGCGTTCTAGACAAATATGGACCCCGGATTCGGGTTCAGGGGGCCAAATTACCCCTAGAAACATCAAAATCTCAATTTCGAAAAATTGACCCCTAGGACCCCTGGACTACCGTTATTTTGATAGTGCTCTGGACTTTTAATATTAATATTAATATAAATAGGAGACCCCAAAATTTTAATACTAATATTAATATTAATAGAAGCGCGATTTTATTTTAATTTTAATATTAATAGAAATAGCCAGTCAATTTTCTTTTAATATTAATATTAATATATATAGTGTTTCTGATTTTATTTTTAATATTAATATAAATAGAAGCTTAAAATTGTTTTAATATTAATTTTAATATTAATATAAATATGAATTGAAATTTCACGCCAAGGCTCAATAAAACGAAAACACACGATGACAGCATAAACGACTGCCTATTCAAGCAATATTAAAAATACTATTAAAAATACAGCTTTTTTTAATATTAATAGTGCCCATAAATTTTAATGTTAATATTAATATAAATAGTGTACCTAATTTATTTTAATTTTAATATTAATATAATTAGCCAACCTAATTTATTCTTAATTAAATATTAATATAAATAGCGCAGCTAATTTATTTTTAATATTAATATTAATAAAATAATTAATAATAAAAGTGTTTTTAATAACGATTTTTAATATTAATATTAATTATTAAAATAACGGTACCCTGGACCCCTTAGGGGGGGTACCATGGGGGGTCCAGGGGGGTCCTAGGTAAAAATTGACCTCGGATTCGTGTTCAGGGGCCCACCCCTAGAACCATCAAAATCTCAATTTCGAAAATTTGATCCCTGAGGACAACCTCATTTTGAGGGTCACGTGACCCGGCCCCCCCCGAGGGGTCACGGGGTCACCAAGGTGGGAGGCACAATCACTCAAGGGGGGGACCCTTCTACCAAAGTTTGGTCCATATCCATATAGTATTTCATACTAAAAAGTGGCAACATAAAACGCCAAGGGATTAATTAATAGGATATAATTAATAGGATATAATTAATAGGATATAACTAATAGAATATAAACTATCCTAAGCATAATGATAAATATAATAATCCAGTTTTTAATGTACCGAACCCAGTTTCAAATATACCAAACGAAAGCTCATAACCCGCTTATCATTTCTCGGTTAACTCCTAAGCTTAATTATTTTTATGGAAATAAAATTAATTTTTGGAACCAGTCCATAGTGTTAAATAAAACAAACAAAATAAGTTAAACTGTTTTTAACTTACCATTGTCGTAATCCCCGTGGTGTAGTGGTTAGCATCGAGGCGTTTGACCCCTCTGGTCGCTGGTTCGAGTCCAGCCGGGGGTTTTTATTTTCAAGTTTTTAACTTAGCATTTTTTGAACACAACCGAAGTACTTGAATTATATACTTACGGACCTAATATCCAGATATTTGTTCATCAGAAACTTATTCAAACTTTTGTGTTTTTGGTGATCCGCGTATTTGCTTTCTGTTTATACCTGGACCCTGACGTACCCTGCGCACTAAACTTGTTAATATATATATATATAATATATATATATATATATATATATATATATATATATATATATATATATATATATATATATATATATATATATATATAATATATATATATATATATATATAATATATTAATATATATACACTATCCTAATCATAATGATAATGGAAGACTCGACAAACGATACCCAGAATTTGAAAGTACTATACTTGTTATCCAGACGTTTATCTTTCAATTCGTATGTACTCGTCTGGTTAACAAGTTATACGCCACGTAAAGCAGAGTTATTTTTTTGTTGCATCCAGCAACGCCTAATACGATGCTACTGAAAACACAGTACTTATTATCGGATCCATCCAAAGATGTAAAAGTAACGCCAACGCTTCGTATTACTGTACTTTACTCTGATTTTCTCTTAATCAGGGCGTAAATTTGAGTTATTTAAACTCCGCGAATCCTCCGCGACAGACCACTCTTCGTAGTTAGTCATTTTTTACGTTAAGCAGAAAAAGGGTCGTAACTTTCGCTATGACTGTCGTAGGATCATAAAAATAGTGTCACAAGAAAGACAATTTTTTGCACTTTCAAATGATATGTTACATGAGGGCGAAATACCAAAAAAAGTCAAAATTTCAAATTATAATTTTTGACGTACGTTTGACGCTACGTTACGAGGTCATGTCACCCATCATTTTAAAGCTCTGGCAATTTGCTTTAAAATGATGCTAAAATTATCGCTGTACCACTTAGGTATCAAGAGTTGTGCCCCCTTAAACCCTTTGCTAAAAGGGACTGACTACGTAGATCACACCATGTGTGATCAAATCTCACTGTCGGTGCCCTAATGCTAAAATTTAAAAAATGTGAACTTTCCAGATGTTTTTACAAAAACAATGATGGTACTTACGGATTTTGTCTAATTAGTCTAAACTAGACCAACTAGACTTGTAATAATAATAATCTTAATAATATTAATTAGTATGTTTTATTAGTATGTTTTAATTAGTATGTTTTAATTAGTATGTTTTAATTAGTATGTTTTAATTAGTATGTTTTAATTAGTATGTTTTAAAACTATCCTAAATATAGTGATAATTATAATAATAGGGTCACGTGACCTTGGAAGGGCTGGCTTTGATGTTCTAAACATGAAATAAGCTTACATTATGATGGACGTGGCCCGGTTCTCTGGTTCCAGGTCAATAAAGTTGGAGTTATTTTATTGTCAAAATTAATCTTGCGTTTTTCGGCACATAAGTCAGCGGTAACCTACAGTTTTCATGGTGTCAAATGAAAGCTGTTCTTATCTTCTATCGGATGCCAAAAACTAGACCTTTTTAACATCTAGCTGAAAAAAGTTATGGCGGAAATAGTTTTCACGTAAACTTAGTATTGTTCTAAAATATCACGCAACGTCCGTGTTACCATTGATATAACAAAAAAATGCTCCCGTGAAGTCACCTATTTAACTGTGATCCTAACACAAAACAGGTTTTACTTCATCATGACCATGGAGCCGGCAATATGTGTCCAAATCTTAACCAGTGTAAAGTGAATCGCTAATTTGGCAGCAATTTTGGTATAATTCAACTTTTTTAGTAAATTCTGCTTCAAATTGCTCATTTTTGAGCTTTTTGACCCAAAATTGTATTTATCAGTTTTTCCTTTAACCAGTGTAAAGTGAATCGCTAATTTGGCAGCAATTTTGGTATAATTCAACTTTTTCAGTAAATTCTGCTTCAAATTGCTCATTTTTGAGCTTTTTGACCCAAAATTGTATTTATCAGTTTTTCCTATAACCCTTTGATGCGCACTGTGAACCTCAGGTACCTCACGTGGTGGATGCCCAATCTGGACCTATAAAGCTTGGCTAGCTTATTCTAGTCAACTGATCTTCGAATTGTTTTTTTCAGAAATAGCAGATCTTTGCATTTAGTGGCCCAATTTCAGTCAGGCACCCACACAACAAAACCCATGCTTGATTAAGCAGTGTGAAAATTTTACTTTTTTTCATCGCAAAAGTAGTATTTTCATTATAGCCTCATTATGATATGTAATCGCAACTCTGGCAGTCAACCTTTTGTGCATCAGATACAGCGGATATTGTAGTTTATTTATAGCGGACAACTATGATAGTCGCACTGTTGCTGTGTTAATACTCTTCTAGGGTGAGGTACATTATGCCTGAGCGATATCGCAAAATTTGCACAAACATTCAAATTTGAGCGCTTATAACTAAAAAACAGTGCGTCCTAGACCCTTAATCGACTCAACATGTTTTGTTTACCATTAAATTCTCTATCGAATGGTGGTTTTGCCAGCTCTCTAAGACGCACATAGCTCGAGCAATGGCCAAAAAACTAGAAGGTGTCAAAGTTTGGCTGCCTAGAGAGAGAACCTCTTTGCGTCAAAGGGTTAAAGTCATTTTCTTCTAAAATTTTATTTTGCATTTTTTGTATATAAGTCAGCGTTAACGTATAGCTTATTTGGTATCAAATAAAAGATCATAGTCTGCTCTATTTAACAGTGAAAACTAGAACCTTTTACGTGGTCCCTGGAAAAAGTTATATCCTAAAGTTCTTTTTAGAAAATATTTTGTTCGAAAAAATTCCTGCGCGACTACTCACACCATATGCGTATTGACCAAAAGTTCAGAAAAATTGAAACCGTTATAACTTTCTTCAAAGTTAACGTAGAAACATGAAATTGACGGCATTCTGCTCAAAACTTCAGGCCCTTTCGAATGACACCATACTTGACTTTGACGGACGCCACGTTAAATCAGCGTTCAACTATTAATCAATACGGAACATTGGTTGGTTTTTACTTCATCGTGCGACCTATCAATCGATAGATCTTGACAAACGCTAGCATTTAAAAAAATTCATGTCGATACCACAACCGTACAAAAAGTTATGGCTCCTGGACTTTTTCCCTTTTGTTGACTACATGTAACCACCTCATATGCGATCAAATCGCATTGCAAGTCAACTTTGACTTGAGGTTTGAATTTTGAAATTTTTTCCAAAACAAGTTTAATTGTTACACACTGCGTGATCTCACGTTGTAGATCTAGTCGAACTAGTCTAAACTAGACGCACTAGTGTAAGGCGACTCGTTGCCGCACCTACGAATGGCCCAAGCAGGAACGGAGGGTACCGACTATCTAGGGGAGAGTCATCCCTCGCCCGTAGCCTCGACCGCTCCGCCGGCGGGGCTTCCAGGTATGATGAGCGGGGTCTTCCGTACGTGCCGGGGTTGCCGGACACCGACGGGAAAAGGGGGCTTACCTACTCTACGGGGCTAGGCGCAGTAGGCGCAGATCACAGAATAGACACGGCCCACTAAGCTTGAATGGGCTTTCCTGGGCTAGGTAGCAGATGGAGGGCTGATCACGGCGTATACGGAACGCAGAGGGGTGGCAGGGCCTCTCTAGGCCGATACTGCCTGGGGACACACGAGTAACTATCGAGACGGCAGGGCTCTACGCCAAAACTGCCCAGAAGCGAACACGAACGAACCCAATAAAAGAATACATTTAATGAAAGAACACATGGGAGGCCATTTAGGCAGAAAACAGGTAAGTATAATAATAGCGAGAGCGAGACAATGACACAGCCACACAGGCTAATAACAGAGTGCAGACTGACTAGTTATTCAATAAGCATCTGTATATTACACATAACCGAGCGTACACACACAGCAGAGCGCAAGTACGTACATAACGATTAAATATGATGAGCGTGAATTTACAATATTAAAATGTTGAAAAGGTAAGTGAAGTGTGAATAGGGAGTAAGGGAGGGTCTCCCAAGTGAAGCCTTACAGATCTTCCCCTCCTCACTTATGAATTTGCCCACACAATTTATACTCAAAAATATACCAAAATACATAATATATTGCGACATACAAAATACACAATATCACTAGGCGAATCACTGAGTTATCGCTGAGGTTGATTAGTCCCGAAACAAGTGAGGTAAGTTGGACGAATCTGGCGAATGTATATACAAGACACTGATTAGTTACACGAATTACTATCACAAAGGTTCCAAATAATATGACAAGGTGAGTTCGATTAATGGCAAAAAGTTCACAGCTCCAATACGAAATATACAAAGTTCACCGTTTATACAGTCCATACATTTCGTGATCCTCAGGCGCTTCGAGGTGCGTACGGGGATGGGGTGTCGCCATAAGCGCCGCAACGAAAGGCAGGGGGGTTGACGAATCACCAATTGCGCAATATCGCGCACCGTTAATAGTTCGAAGATTGAGCAATTACGCATAATTTACAGTTCGTACGTTGAGCAATAGCGCCGAGGTAGGTGTAGCGATTTTTGGGCGCGGCAGCAGAGGTAGAGGCTGCAGTTTGAGCACTGAGGATACGATCGCCGGTCCAACATTGGGTGGCCTCCATTTGGGCGTGACACGTCTGGCATGCGTCTAATGGTGCCTCATTGGCTCCCACTGGCGCCGCCATCGATGCACTGCACCATAGGCTGTTGTGGCATAGGCGTTGGCACATATTACACATACAGTATATATACTACAAAAATCACAAGTACATCAGTTCAAATACCACACATTATAAGACACAATTAAAGCAATAACAACAAATTAAAGCACTGAGCAAGGCAGAATCAAATTATCACGAATTACTACCAGTTACAACAATACCAAAATAAGGCAAATATTAAAGCACACATACAAGGCATCAATACCAAAAATACCAGTATTATGAATAAGGCAACGAGATAAGTGACATAGTGATGGCAAACAGGATATACACAGCCGACCAATAGACAAAACAAAAATGAAAAATATTTTTGGGTTTTAAAATTATAATATGTTTTTGTGTTTTAGATTATATGCCTTTTTTTGAAGAAAAATGGAGGAAATATGAAAAATGAAGAGATTACGAAAAATGACGAAAATAACAAAAATACCCGAACATTATACATTATGCAATTATAATACAAATATGAATAAATTTTATTTACATGTTGATCTTCATTGTCTCTTTGGCGTAGATATTTGGCTAGTTAGCGTCTCTTCGCGTAGTAGGTAACAGTTCGCTGGCTACGACCTAGCGACTGAGCGGCTTGTGTTCGAGCGCGAGTCGAACGAGTAGATCGGGTAACGCGGGCAGCGTGCGCCGAACGAGTGACAATTGCGTGAGTCACCTCGCGCTGTTGCTCCGCGGGCATGTCGCTATAGGGGACGTAAGCGGGTCCGGTGTTTACGATAGGGCCTGTGACCCGTGGGAGACATGAGTCATTCGCCTCGGAGCGTTCCAGACGTGGGGGTCGGTAGGAGGAGGGTCGTCGGTAGACTCCACACTCGCCTGGGTCCTCGTCTTGCTCTTTGCTCATAGGACCTCGAAAAGTCGAGCTGATTCGTCGGTGATGCTGTTCTTTGTCCGTGGTCACGTGGGTCGTGACGTTATGGTTCTTATCGAGCTGATCGTTCCTGGCGTTCGTGCATAAGTTGGTTTGACAGTAGTCGGCGTCGAGCTTTGATCAGGAGCTCTATCCTTTCCTGTCCTTCCCGTTGGTGCTGATTTCGTGCAGGGCGGTCAGCTCATTTACCAATTGTTGCAGCACCTGTTCCACGGATTCCTCTTCTATGCCACAGCTAGGTTGGTTCGGATTAGGTCGAGATTCATGGTGTCTCGTGACCCCGTTAGTCTCTCCCACCTCCTCTTCCATACCTGCTGCTGGGTGCTCCACTGTTGGTTCTGTGTCCATCGTTTCGTTTCTCGATGTTATTTCTATCTCCCAGGAGTCCGTCAATCCCGTCTTCTCCACTGTCTGCGTCTTCTCGCTGTGGTGTAGCTTTGGCAACTGAATTCTCTGCCTCTTGGCCGAGGTGGACAGCGCCGCTGCCGCGATCCCACCAGCGTTTGTTCT
>JASANF010004117.1:0-10768 GCA_030248245.1 Trissonchulus sp. WLG1_4 | reverse complement strand
ACATACACATCATGCATACATAGTTTAATATGTGGGCTCAACCAAGGCACATAATTACAATAAATATATACTGTATACATATGGACATTTTTAAAATAACTATAACCTTGTGTAATCAGAGTACACACAGTCGCGCATACATCTATGTTGAGTGCCTTGTTACCTTAAACTGAACGAACAGTCACAAGTTTTATTATTTCCAGCAAATCAGGTTTTTGTTACGTGCCGCCAACTACAACGACAGCCAATTAAAAACAGCGAAAGTTACAACTCCAGGCTCAGTTACGAAGTTACAACTCCAACTGCAGTTACAAGAAATATATATACAAGTGTCAAGTAAAAGAAACTATATATATAGTATCATACAAATAGCAGTATAGCACAAAGATTTTGAGCACATGTCCCTCCTGGAAGGGAACCCCCTCCCCCCCCTGAGCCTACTAAATTTCTAACCCACCCTCCCCAAACCGGAAGCAATTTCGCATTTGTGAAACCAAAAAGTATAAATTCATACATTTTTGAAGTAAAAAATTAGTGACTTTGACCCTTTTTTGGCCCTATGTTGGTAAAAACAGCTTAAATCTTATCAAAAATTCCTAATTTTTGCAGCATCCTACCTAAATTTAAAAGTAAAAGGGGCCTTGATACAAAATTTGGTTCCTGCAGTGGTCCTTCCTTCTTTCCTTTCGGGGTGGGACCCACATTCCCCCATCCCTCCCCTGGGACCAAATTTGAGATTCCCTTTATAACAAAAAGTGGTTTTTATTGTCAGGTGCCTTTCTTGGAAATACACACACACACACACATACACACACACACACACACACATATATATATATATATATATATATATATATATATATATATATATATATATATATATATATATAAGGGATCGACGGGAACCCTAAAACTACAGGAACCGGAACCACCTAAAAATACCGGAACCGGAACCGGAACCCCCTTCAAAAAGACCCTATATTTTGCAATATTTTCCAAAAAATTTTTTGTTTACTTTTACTCACATTTTTTATATCCAACCCTTCTATACTCATTTGACTTTCTATACACTTAAATACGCTTTTGACATTTATTTTAGTATTTACAGTAATTTATATAGCACTTTAATTCGCAGTGCAAACGCAAGATCAGTGAGCCACAGGTTGCAGGGGTCTGGGGGCGGCAGCCCTCAGAAAAATGGAGATTTTTTAACTGTTTACACCGAATTTGGCCAACTAAAGACGTATCAGAATTTTTTCCGACGGTAAAATTAAAAACTAAACATGGGAACGTCACATCAGACTGTGTATTTAACAAGAAAATTCAGCATAATGTACTTTTGTGGACATGCATAGGCTTTGATTCGAGAACTTTTGGATTTTTAGGCAAGTTTTGGTCAATTGGAGACGTATCAAAAAAAATTTTCAGCCGGGCGATAAAACCAAAGGGGGAACCCTTGTTGACAATTTCTTAAAATTCAACCAAAGGGGGCGGGGTCGCGACCCCCGCGACCCCCCTCGCCCTCCCTATCTACGCCTTTGGGTCTGACTTGGGTCAGGTTAATTTTTGCGTCTAGTTAAGAGACTTGAGTCTTCTCCTCGCTACTCCTTGGAGAGGGGGGGACGTGCCCCTCTCCTAGATGTTGATGCGGTTCTCATATTTTTTCAGTGTAGGCTAAAACGAGGACTTGATTTTTGATTTTCTTGAGCTAGTTGCAGTATATATAAGAATTCGGACAAGGAAGAGATATTATTATAAGAATAGCACTGCACATAGGAGATGTTTATATATCAGAAGCTATTTGTGAAGAGTACTACTTAGTCTATATTACATATCGTTACAATAACGGCATACAGCACAAAGATATTATTAGCTAGTATATATATGTAAATTATATGTACATATAAGTATGTATATATTCGCGTATATAATATGTAATATGTTACTATGAGCTTTATGAAAGAGAATAAAGAAGACGAAGACTAGAGTCGCAAGAGGTTTGCTAGAATTTTTTGATTTTTAATTACATCGTGGTCAATTGGACAATTGGGTTTCATGACCCCACACAAAATCAGCAATTGTTTTTGTCAGAGAATTAGTGTCGTTCCGTACCTCCATATTGAACGGAACGGAACTCCGGTCGATCCTTATATATATATCAGGGATCGACGGTCCCGTTTTGTTTTGGTATTTCAAAAGTACGGAACGGAACTGTAGTCATGAATTCTCTGACAAGGATTTTGCTTTGAATTTTGTGTCTAGTTTGTCCATGAAATTTTCCGATATGCCTCCTTGACCCATCGGCCTAAATCAAATTCTTCAGATTTTGTTTTGGCGAACTTGTGATTTTTACTCATTTTTAGTCTTTGTTTTTTTCTTTTTTATTTCTTTTATCAAAACTATAATTCACATATTACATATGTATATGTAGCGAATATATAATATTGTAATATGCATATAATTTATATATATACTAGCTTATACATTATCGTTGTGCTGTTGATTGTTTTATTGTTACGGATATTGTATATAGTATAGTAGTACTAATAAATAGCTTCTGATTTTTTTTCGGGCATTCTTTCTTATGTTGCAGCGCTGATTCTTTATCTATGCTGTGCTTCTTGTGTCCTTTTTTCTGTATTATATCATGAGTCTATGAGGTCGAGGTCCTCGGCTCTTGGTCTTTTCCGAAATTAGAATTATGAATCTGTGTACCTTGCTATTGTCTTCCCGTAGGGGTGATGACCCCCCGCCCCCCTTTTCTCCGTGAGGGTTTTTGTAGGGTTTTAAATTCTTGTAGTTCTGGGTCCAGACTCAAGTTCTCTTAACTGGACCCAGCAAAAATTAACCTGACCCAAGTCAGACCCAAAGGCGTAGATAGGGAGGGGGGTCGCGGGGGTCACGACCCCGCATCCCTTTGGTTGAATTTTAAGAAATTGTCAACAAGGGTTCCCCCTTTGGTTTTATCGCCCGGCTGAAAATTTTTTTTGATACGTCTCCAATTGACCAAAACTTGCCTAAAAATCCAAAAGTTCTCGAATCAAAGCCTATGCATGTCCACAAAAGTACATTATGCTGAATTTTCTTGTAAAATACACAGTCTGATGTGACGTTCCCATGTTTAGTTTTTAATTTTACCGTCGGAAAAAATTCTGATACGTCTTTAGTTGGCCAAATTCGGTGTAAACAGTTAAAAAAATCTCCATTTTTTCTGAGGGCTGCCGCCCCCAGACCCCTGCAACCTGTGGCTCACTGATCTTGCGTTTGCACTGCGAATTAAAGTGCTATATAAATTACTGTAAATACTAAAATAAATGTCAAAAGCGTATTTAAGTGTATAGAAAGTCAAATGAGTATAGAAGGGTTGCATATAAAAAATGTGAGTAAAAGTAAACAAAAAATTATTTTGAAAATATTGCAAAATATAGGGTCTTTTTGAAGGGGGTTCCGGTTCCGGTTCCGGTATTTTTAGGTGGTTCCGGTTCCGGTAGTTTTAGGGTTCCGGTCGATCCCTGATATATATATATATATAAAAATATATATATATATATATATATATATATATATATATATGTGTGTGTGTGTGTGTGTATGTGTGTGTGTGTGTGTGTGTATTTCCAAGAAAGGCACTTGACAATAAAAACCACTTAGCTATAAAGGGATCTCAAATTTGGTCCCAGGGGAGGGATGGGGAATGTGGGTCCAGCCGAAGGAAAAGTCGGGAGGAACCATCCGTGGACCAAATTTTGTATCAAGGCCCCTTTTACTTTTAAATTTAGTAGGTTGCTGCAAAAATTAGGAATTTTTGATAAGATTTAAGCTGTTTTTACCAACATTGGGCCAAAAGGGTCAAAGTCACTAATTTTTTACTTCAAAAATGTCTGAATTTATACTTTTTGGCTTCACAAATGCGAAATTGCTTCCGGTTTGGGGAGGGTGGGTTGAAAATTTAGTAGGCTCAGGGGGGGGGGAGGGGGTTCCCATCCAGGAGGGACAGGTGCTCAAAATCTTTGTGCTATACTGCTATTGTATGATACTATATATATAGTTTCTTTACTTGACACTTGTATATATATTTCTTGTAACTGCAGTTGGAGTTGTAACTTCGTAACTGAGCCTGGAGTTGTAACTTCGCTGTTTTTAATTGGCTGTCGTTGTAGTTGGCGGCACATAACAAAAACCTGATTTGCTGAAAATAATAAAACTTGTGACTGTTCGTTCAGTTTAACGTAACAATACACTCAACATAGATGTATGCGCGACTGTGTGTCTCTGATTACACAAGGTTATAGTTATTTTAAAAATGTCCATATATATACAGTATATATTTATTGTAACTATCCTTGGTTAGCCCACATATTAAACTATGTATGCATGATGTGTATGTAGTTTGTATGTAGTTCTTTTATGACGCGAAATATATTCACTGACTTTTAAATGTGTACAATTTTATTATAAAATTGCCTAGTGTATTGTTCACCCTCACGGACCTACAGCCATGTTCGCGTTTGGTTTTGTTTTGAAACACAGCATAGTATATATTTTTATAAGCAAGATTATTCTCTTTTTATTCAGTTTTTTAGTAATTACGACTTTTTTATTACTCCAAAAGTCCAAAGTCCAACTAATTTTGTTTGTTTCTGTGCACTGTGTGACTGATTAAGTATGTAAAAACAATTTTTGCAAAAATATGTGGTCTACTTGCAATCCTCTATTATGTGAGTGCGGGGAAATGTTTCAACTGTTTACAACTAGTCATTGCAACGTCAAGAAATGAGTGAGTTGTTGTTTATACGGACACAGTGGAACATTATCCTTCAGTTTGTGACGTTTCTTCTGGTTGATTTGTTGTGCTAGGGTTTAGGTGTATATCAGAATTCTGGGGCAATGGTAAGGGAAAATGAAAACCGATCTGTGTGGGAGCAATCACCCTCATGTCCGTGTATCTTATATATACTTATTATATTGCATGTATGATTATGCCGCTTATTTTAGATATATTAACTGTGGATTAAATATTATATAACATAGAATGCATGAATTTGATAATTTATAAATTTTAATTAGTATAAAATGCTGAAATTGCAGAAGAAGAATGGGAAGCGGCGGGTCAAGCTGAGATCAGGCCGACTCCGAACCGCAGCCAATCGCGTCAAAGGCGCCGTCAGGTCTTGTTGGTTTCTAAAAAGATTCGACGGTCAGTTTAGTATAATTTTATTAGTTTCAATGAACATTTGTCCTTTTATTCTAACGAACTAAGGCTCGTTAGCAGTAACGAATTGTAAACTTTCGTATTATGAATGTTTTACGTGAATAAGAACACAAAATCCCTTTCGGAACCTAGAATTGCGCTAAGGGCCTGTTCACAAATTCAGATTAACTGGGTTAGATTGTTTGAATTAACTGGAATAACTCAACGCAGAAGCATGAGACCGTTTTCAAATTAAACACAGTTGCTCCTCTGTGTCAAGGGCATATGGACCAAGGGCCTAAAATTGTATGTCGAGTTAATTCAGTTAATTAAATGCAGTTAATCCGAATTTGTGAACAGCCCCTTAACACGACATCGCTATGTGTTACTACACTCCAGGGTTGGGCACTTGGGCACCGGAAAAAAACTCTCGGAAAAAACTGTTTTTTTCCGAGGGAACGGAAAAAAACTAGCAATTTGTAAATAACTCGTTAAACTTGGTCAAAATGCTTTAAAATAATTTGAAAAACAAAATTGAACCTATTTTGTGACCAATTAAGGATATTTTGACAAATTAAGGATAGTTGGCAATGTTTCTAAAGGTTGTTATACACTAACTTCAACTTTCAATATTTGCGTAACCGAACATTCATGAACATTGAAATATACTGTTACTTCAGAAGCTATCCGTTCTTTTTCTGGGTGTGTATATACGAGTAAAGAACCGGGTCTATCACGGGTCTAAACTAGGTTCATATTTTATATATAAGCCTAAACCATATTCCAGCTTCCTTAATAGGTAGTTGCAAGTAGTGCCAGAAAATTTTGATGACACATATTTTTTAAAATAGTACGTTTACCTTACCGTCGGACAGCTTATTTTGTCGGATTACTACCCTATTCGAACTACCCCCGAGCGGTTGTTTTATTCCACCATACACCGAAAAATGAATTGTGTCCGTTTTGTTTGATTAACGTTGTAACGTTCTAAATCAAAGCGGGTGTCCGCTTAAGCAGCGAAGTTGGTTCGGGATCGAAACATACGCCGATCTAATTCCCATTATTAGTGGGAATAAGATTTTAGCTATTGATGCCCGTGATTTCTAGCAACGAAACCAAGTATTGAACCAGAATAGAACAGCATTAATTTTTTAGGTACCTCGTATATACCTACCCATCTCTATAATATGGGTTTAATCTCTTCTATTTGAGCCAAGAAGCTTCTCTCAATTCGCATTTCTCATGCTTTCGTTTGGTAGCGAAAAGTATATATATGGCGTTTTTAACTTTTTTTGTGAATAATAATTTAAAATCAATAACAGTTTAACAAAAAGTTAATTTAATTTAATTAAATTAATTTTGACTTTTGAACTGCTAAGTAAATAATTGCTTGTTCAAAGGGTGAAATACATATGTATATACCTATTGCTATACAGAATGGCGAGTGATTAGTTTGGATACAATTAGCACATGCCAGAAACTTCTGTTTTTAAACCATTTCAGTACCCTCACCCAGTCACCCACCTGTAACAGTTAACTTGCCCCAAATTAATCCTACCTCACCCTAACCATGTAAACTAAAATTTTAGGTTCAACGTTGACGAAACTTAAAAAACGAAACTAAAATAGAAAACCTGGCTAATATGGTTGTTCTCTCCTATCTAGTGCAAACGAAGCAAAATAAGCATTGACAAGTCGCCAGCGAATAATATATAATCAAGTTACTAAGACGGAAAGTGTAACATTTTATAGTGGTGCGGGGAAAACAAACCCTATTTTCAACTTTTCGTGTCCTCCTGCGCTCCACATAAATCGGATTTCGGATCCATTAATGCTCGCGGCTGTTATAACGGCCATCTTTCGCAAAACTGTTGCACTAATAAAATGGATTTTAACTACTCACGTTTTTGAGTGATAAGCCTCGAAACCTCCGGCAAAAAACCCTATGCGGGGAAAAACCCTAATGCGGGGAAAAAACCCTACCACTTTTTTCGACTGTTCTATTAGCAGTGAGTATAAACTCAATTCCGTCGTGTTCTACAACTCTTAGGCTGCCGTATGGACTAAAAAACCGTTTCTCCGACACCCATGTGACTCACAATAAATCTTCAAAAATCGACCCTTTTTGGCAGAAATGACTTCTGCCCAAATATGCATTTTTTTAGTATTTAAATACATTAAAAATAGATTTTTGCACTTATTATGTTAGAAACGGTGGCCAAACACCGCCCGCGTCTACCATTCTTAAATTTAGGTGGTACGCAGCTGCTAAAGCCTAAATATTCCAAAAAATGCTAAATTTTGGTGAAACATCACCAAAACAGGTTTCTTCTTCTTCATATCCACTCCGCTGACTGTTGTAGTCATTGGGAGGTCGCATGCTATGGGAATCGTCGCCCAACAACGGAGGTGCTATGGGAATCTCCTGTTACGGTGATCAATTTCCTTCGCGATACTGGCCGCTTGCACCAAAACAGGTTTCGTACGGGGTGTCGGGGTATGAGCCAAAACGACAAAAAACGACGTTTTACGGCCGAATAAACGGTTTCAATGAAGTCTACACATGTTCTTACCCCATATCAGTCAACATTTGTATCAACAATGGGTGAGTTTAGCAAAAAATTGTCGCCAAACAAAATAGGGTTTTTTTCCCCGCAATAGGGTTTTTTCCGCACAAACTTTGAACTGTCACAGGTAAACCACAACGTTTATCACTGTTTTTGAGCTTCAGAAGTATAGAGGAAAGGTAACTCTCTTGAAAAGTGCAAACAACGTTGGCCAAAAGTGGTTTACGGAAAAATTATGACAAGTCAAAAATTTATAAAATTTTGTCACTTTGGAATTTTTCAACATGCAAAATTTCGAAATTTTATAAAAAATGCTACAGGCCTCAAAACTGCACAGAAATTGGTGTGGTAAGTCAGTTTGGGATGCGCTTTCCACCTACATACTCAAAACGGTCCTATGTCGTAAGGTTCGGCCAGGAAGCACTAGGGTTTTTTCCCCGCAAAACGCGTAGGGTTTTTTTTCCCGCACCAATATAATTCAAAAGTAATTTGCTGTCATTTTTGGACATCTTTAAAAAACACCGAAAAAACCCTGAAAAAACCAGTTTTTTCCCGGCCATAATTTTTTCCCGGAAAAAAACCAGCCCTGCTACGCTCTCGCTCAAAGTGTCTGTGGTTGTAGCGCGCAAGAAAGTGCAGCCTGTGCAGGAGAATGGGGCGGTGGATCACTCCGTCGGCCTGTCCGAGCCCTCTAGCTCCGGCGCCGAGCCCACGTCCCAGACCCCTGCCCAGATCCAACGACCCGCCAGCCCCACCTCCCTCTGCAGCGGCCTCAGTGTCTACGTCGATGCACTGGACTACTTTGAATCCTCGTCGTGAGTCTGATAGTGCAATAAAACTACAATGCTATGTATATACATACATTCGTCATACATTGAAGAGGGGGATGGGGGAACGTACCGTTTCCCACTCAACACAAAATCGGGGGTCCAGGGGAGAATGTCCATTGTCACCCCTCCCCACAAAATTGGAGATCCAGGAGGGTTGTCCCTCCCTGCCAAATCTGGGTTTCAGGAGTGGAATGTCCCGAAAATTCGTGCAAGAATGGGTATAAAACTACATAATACATACGTACATATGTACATATATATGTGGCTTTAAGGGGGGGGGGTGCTCAGGTCAAAAATCAAAGTTCTCCAATTTTGCTTATTCCTGTTGGGCCACAGCCCAACAGGTCTTTAATTTTGATTCTGGTATCTTAACACAGTTCTAGCGTTAAAGTGTCAATGTGCGGAGTCTGTTTTACACGTTTTCTACCGTTGCTTTGCATCTGTCACAATAAAATGCCTGTTCAGTTAGTTGCTGCTTTTGCGGTTGCTAAAAAAGTAATTTGAAAATGCGTGACAAAAGGTATCCACTACGAATCGACGATGTCACCTCAGGTTTACAAACCTAACAAACTACCACTCGACCACACGGATCCACACAGACCTGATGCTTCACTAAGTAGTGATCATAACTCTATTAAAAACCGGCAATACTATGCTGCTTGCTTTCAAACTGACACAACAGAAAAACTACAATTTTAAAATTTTCTGAATATAATTTCATTAGTAAACATGTTGAATTAACAGAAATCAATAAAGTTGATAATTTGCACTTAATCCAAATTTCAATTGCCAAAAAAATTTGACTCCGATTTTGCAGTTTAACTAACTGACTGCAAAAGAAGAAGCTATTTATGGGAAATCTGTAATTCGAGAAAGTACACTTTCGCTGGCCCAACAGGTTTACGATGGTCTCTGGCCAATGTGCTTAGAAGTGTATGCTTGATACTTACTGAATACTTTTGCCGAAAACTTAGCTTGTTTTCACATATTTTACTCCCCCAAGACACCCCAACATCAGATAAGAACAATTAAGCTTGGAGGTGCACTTTTGGTTCAGTGCGTTTGTCAGTGTATTTACATAGGCAAAAGTACGCAAAAAAGCCTAAAAGTAGCCCTTAGTTGAACAGTTCTAACACATCAAACCAATCAGGCTAAACCTTGGCATACTAGTAGTCCACATGTAAGCGCAAAATCGTATGATCTGGATTTTGATTATAAATGTATTTTTAATTTTAAAATCGAGGGCGAAACGTGAAAAAATGGCCGTTTTTTAGACCTGCCAAATTTGAGTGATTTTACATTTGGCATCACAGCTCAGGCCATGGGCAAAAATTTAAAAAATGGATCATAGAGGTTGAGATATGACGTTAGGCTATCGAATCATGTAAAAATCAGCTTCGTCAGTGCTAACAAAAATTTCGAGTAAAGCGACGCTTTGCAACCACAAAAAACTTATTTTTGCGCGTATGATTTACACGTGAAATTGAAATTTTGAGAGACCCAAAATTGGCAAAAGCATTGGTTCCAGTTTGTTACATCTGCGATGCGCCTTCCCTGGGGCTACATTGTGTGCATATTTGAAGCGAATCGGAGAACCTAAAATTTTCACTTTTCCAGGCAGCCCCACCCCCTTAAGTACGTGTATATATATATATGTACCTATTTGTTTAGAATTGTAAGAGAGGATTTAATTTGGTTGTACTTATATACTTGCATGCGCAGTACGCACAGGTAATTTCTGCTGGTATATACGTATGTATTGCGGAGCTGTCATGTGTGTTAGGTTTGTATAGTCTGTTCAGCATCTTGTTTGACTAACCTGAGTTTTTAAAATGCAAAATCGCTGCTAATTATTTCTCCTACAGACTTTATTTTGAACAGCTGAACATTTAGTCGTTTAATCGTATTTGAATTGTGAATTTTGCTGTCGCTGCTCACGCACGAATAAAGCTGTTGTACGCTTGTTAGTGCAGCATTAGATTAATGTTTGATCGCTTGGCACTGTGATTAGTCTTGCCGTTTCTGCTGAATAAATTAAAGGCGTTGTGTAAATCAAACAAACAGTTAATTTTAATTGGATTAAAAAACTGTTTGGATTTTGAAATTGTCCAACATTCGATTTATATATCACCTAGAAGTGATATCACCTAGTTTCACAATATACTCATGCTCTGACCATA
>JASANF010004116.1:0-16799 GCA_030248245.1 Trissonchulus sp. WLG1_4 | reverse complement strand
TTACAGTACTGGTCAAAAGTAGATATAAATGCCCGCTGCGGGCACCCAAAGTGCCCGGTAAGCGGGCAGTGCTCGCGTGCAGAGCGGGCAGCAATTTATTGCCCATTTAACTGCTTTTGCGCATCGTTAAATTCAAAAGTATAGCGGGCAGCCCGGGCACCCTAGCTACCAACTACACATGTTTAGTTTAATAATTTTAGTTTGCATTTGTGGTCAAAGTCGGAACCAAGCTGCAGTTAGTCTATATGACTTTTATCTGGACAAGTATTTCGCACGTACACAGTGGCTTGGGGGGACCTACACTGTCTTTCAGCCGAAATTTCACACACATGTAAGCAGAGCTCAATGGCGTTTAAGTTGTCCCATCACACCATTCCCCCTCCCCCCCAAAAAAAATTAGCGTGCTTTGTTAAACGGTCGCGACACCCCCCGTATCCTACAAACAAGCCGTCAATGTCCCTCCCCTGATTTTTATTTGTGTCGTGTCCATGTCTTATTAGTTTATTACTTATGAAAACACTTAAAAGTGCAATAAAACCAATAAAACACTAATTTTACCTCACGGTTAGCTCGGAGCATTCAATCATACCTGTTCTATACAATCCTATCATTACGTAACCCAATGTTATAAACTTACAATGCAGTTAAATTATCACATTCATTACTAAGCAAAATTTGGAGAGAATAAAGTGAAGCCGCTTGACTCAGTTGTCACAGAGTGTCAAAATAAGTTATTGCCATTAACATACTAGCCAACATGTTTATTACGCTAAATCTTAATATTATGATACATGGGCAGATCAGCAAATTTGGGGGTGGGCGAGCCGTTAACCGGACAGAACGGCCGGGGCTGAATCCTATTTTAGCAGAAAAGATATTTTTGGTTTGAGTAACCGCTCCAAAGACTGAGTGTTCCCTTTGGTGTAAAAAAGTGAACTGTGACAAAGTCAAGCTCCCCCCACCCACACCCATGTGTGGTGAAGTACTTGCCATGCCATCAAGAAGTCATTTTAGACAGGTGTCGCTTGCTCCCGACTTTAACCACAACTGAAAACTAGAAATATTCAACTGAATTTGTGTAGTTGGTAGCTAGGGTGCCCGGCCTGCCCGCTCTACTTTTGAACTTAAAGAGGCCCGAAAGCAGTTAAATGGTCAATAATTGCTGCCCGCTCTGCACGTGTGCACTGCCCGTTTACCGGGCACTTTGGGTGCCCGCAGCGGGCATTTATATCTACTTTTGACCAGTACTGTACCTGCCACACGTCGACAAATTGACACTTCCCGAAGCTCTCAGTACCTAGCATTGTCACAGAATGCAAAATATGCAGCTCCGGGGCGGGTTCGAACCGCCAACATTCTGATCCGCAATCAGATGCTCAATAGATGCTAAACGTACTATCATCTGGGGCCGTATTTTCAAAATTACCTGCAGGTAAAGTTAGGCTAACTTTACCCACAGGTAAAGTCGTATTCTCAAACACTGACTAAAGCCAACGTGATAGCTATAGTTACCTTTTATTTTCGGTCCAGGAAACTGTTTTATCTTGTTTCGCAGCGAAAGTTAATGTATTGTGCAAATTTTCAACCTCAACCGTCTACGTTAATCGTGTTTTCAATTTTAACTTTACCTTTACCCGCAGAATTAACTTTACCTTCACCTTACCTGTGGGTAAAGTTAGCCTAACTTTACCTGCAGGTAATTTTGAGAATACGGCAACTGAGCTAAGTGAGCTGACGTACTGACGAGAAGCGACAAACAGAACTGTATGTCGTGCAAGCGTACAATTGTACATATTTGCGATTTAATAATAAATTAGCATCGAAGTGAATAGCCTAAATCAATTTACAATACAAGTTATCGACGTCAACTATCAACTATCATGATACTAACACTATCAACAATGTTTGTACATACCGGTCATTCCATGCTTGAACTTTGGAGAGCTTTATATTAGTTCAATGTAACGTTTACTTCAAAGCGTGTTTACGCACAAATTTTTTATGTTTGAGGTAGAGATAAGACCGGTTCCACTTTACCGGTTCCGTTTCTAGAAAATTGCCGGTTCCCGGTTCCAAATTCGGTTCCACTTTTTTATTGATGATTTACGTAAATTTTTTCCATAATTTATATTTTACATATGTTTTTGACGCTCTGATGATTTTATAATTGACAAAATAGCATGAATTTTATACATCATACAGAGGACTACCTGATCGATGTGATCGCTTTTGTACTGTTTTCTGTCGTCTAATGTGATGTCGCATGTGAGCGCCCACACAAAATTATTTAACCTTTTTTCCTTCTTAAGGTGTCGCTCCAAATAATTGACTTTGGGCAATAATACTTTCCGGACATGTTTTTAGGCCTTCGGTTTTGAAGAAAGTTTGTTCAGCAGTGAATTAGGTTCGGTTTGATAAACATAACGTGTAGATTTGTTGAACAGATCTTTATGACTTGAATTTTGATGTGGCAAAACCAGCAAATGATTTCCCAAAAAGTACTAAACGGTTTTTGTTACTTCTTGAAACGGGTTCCGGCTGAGTCTCGTTATAGCACGAGAGCCATTATAGCACGAATGGGGTCAGGGTTCTGTTATAGCACGAAGACCCATTATAGCACGACCCAGTCTCGTTATAGCACAGCCGAGCCTCGTTATAGCACGACCTAGTCTCGTTATAGCACAGCCGAGTTCCGTTATAGCACAACTACTAACTTAAATCTACCTACTTAGAACTTACACGCTACATTCATAAGTTAAACACGCGTGTCATTTGAATAAGTTTGTATTAACCAATTACAAATTGGACAGCGTCAGATAACGCAAAATTTCACAGTCAATGAAATTGTTGTTGGCCTGCGGATCATTAAATTCAAGAAATAAGTGCCTCCATTTCTTTCATTCTTTCCGATTGGGGGATCCTCTTTCTATTCAACGTAGTGGCGACCGTGACATAGGACAGAGAGGATAGGGCCCAGTCCTCAGGACAGCCTTATTCCCGAACCGTCTTCGGATGTGGGTTAGGAGTAGTGTTGTTCTGGTATACCATAACTAAAACTAAAACTAGTTGTAAAAACTAATTTTCAGCAGTTATACCAAAACTATAACTAAAACTAAACTAAAATCCAACGCTGTACCAAAAACATAACTAAAACTTAACTAAAATTGAACTCGTACCAAAACTATAACTAAAACTAAATTATTCTGCAAGCGTGTACCATAACTATATTACTCAAAACTAATGTCAAGTGAGTTTTAAGCAAATGTGTACCAAAACTCTAGTTTTGGTATAACGCTTACCAAAACTGTCCAGTTTTGGTAAGCGCTCTACCAAAACTAGTAGTTTTCGTACAACGCTTACCAAAACTAGTAATTTTGCTACAACGCTTACCAAAATTTCCTAGTTTTGGTAAGCGCTTTACTAAAACTAGCAGTTTTGGTACAACGAGTAAACAACTTCAAAGTCTTTGAAAGTTAGGGTTTTTCACGTTATTCCTTTCACGTTGGAATTAAAAACTTTTGAACCAATAGTGATAAATTTTAGAAGTTAACACCTTAACTTCTCTTGACCTCTGCACTCAGGAGTCAAATCTTCAAAAATGTTATGTTTGAAAAATAATGTTGTGTCAAACTTTTAAATGTTTTTATAAACGGTTGATGGTTCAAAACGTAAAAAATTTGTTTTAAAAAGATGCCCTGCACTTCAGAAAATGAAAAATTTTGAATTATAAGAATTTAAATTTATTATTTTTGAATAAATCTTTTTCTTAAGCTTTTTGCTGCACTCTGCAACAGTCTTGGTTAAACACCAGTGAAAAATGAAAAATGTTCCCAAATATAGTTTTTTTGCAAAAAAATTGAAACGTTTAATAAATTGTATTTTTGAATTCCTCAAGTCAAGAGTACACCGCTTTGTTTCATGAACTGTTGATTCACCGTTCTTATTGACGATAACAGTCAGATTTCGGGTCATATTAATGTATAAAAATGCACTGAGACACTCAATATATATTACACAAAATACCTTCAGCAAAATATTTTTGTTCCTTCTAGAGAAGGAACCTTTGTCATCGGTTTTAGCTCCGATATTAAGAATATTCAGAAAACGTTACAACCTAGCCTATGATTACTGTATGTTCCTAGCCCCCAGACACCAGCTCTTTTTTGTCGCCTGGGGGGAGTCGATTCTGTGTGAAATAGTTTTCTGCGGGCATACTGTGACACAACACAACCAGACTTCAATTAACAACGAACAAACCCAAACTCTGAGCGAGGCTGTGAGCAACATCAGCTACACTTGACCAAACCGGACCGTAGTGGCAGTCATTTGTTGAGGTGATGGATTTAAGCTGTAACTAGTGTTTGTGACCGGCCGTGCAAGGCGCCGGATAACCGGTGCCGGCTAGCCGGCCGGCCAGGCAGAAAATTTTAAAAAAACAGTTCATCTAAATCAAGAGTTTTCGTTTCAGTTTAATCTGCAGGACTGATATGTCGGCCTATTTGGTTGATCGCTGAAATGTGGCCCACCGGCCGCCTGATTTTAACCGGCCGGTCGAAGAATTTTAGACGGTTTCAAACACTATTTGTGACTTTCCAGAAGTATTAAGATGCGAAATGCTATTAACTCAATTTGATTAACTTCTCTGGGAAGGAACACTGCTCCTTTTAGTTGCAACTTGTTACTTTAAATTTTGAGGTGGTTACTAAAATCTGGCCCTTTGTTAAAAATCTAAATACTAAAAAACTAAATTCTGGCCCAGATCACAGTTGATTAAAACCCGGTCCAAAATTACTTTTGTGTTTGAGAAAACCGAAAAATGGGCCATAGTGTGACTGAAACCAGGTTTTTACTATGACCCGGCGTAGACAAACTCGGGAAAAACTTTGGACGGATTTTAGTCACACCATGGCCCAGGCTCTGTCTTGCTCTTTTTTCCGGTCCAAAACATCAACATAATGATGAGTTATAGGTAGTTCACGACCTGGGTTTTAGTAACCCGGGTTTTAGTACCTACTACATGTTGACCAGAACATAACTCACAAACCCGTGAGTGCTAATGCTAAATGCTAATCAGATCTGACCCGACCCGATCTTAGTCTGATCCGACCCTCGTACTGTAAGACCAAAAAGAGCTTAGTCTTGGTACGGGGGAGACAACCACCTTTCCCTGAAAGCATAACATCAAAGATTTCCAGCGGGTAGGGTACAGAAGCATGGGTTTGGAGCTGGAGCTGGTGTTTTCTGAAATACAGACACTAAATATTTTCAGCTTGTACTGTGGCTCGAAAGTATGTATCCTCTAACATGTTTTTAACAAAGGGCCGGATTTTAATAACCACCTCAAAATTTAAAGTAAAAATATTTTAATGAGGTTATTTTGTGTAATATTAAATATTGACAGGGCCACAGCATTGTTCCGCCAAATGAGCTGGGTAAGGACTAAGAGTAAAGCCCATTTCACACGATGCAATTTTATGTTGCATGAAACATCGCATGCGATGTTGCATGCGATATCGCATGCGATATTGCATGCGATGTTGCATGCGATATTGCATGAAACATTTATTTCACACTAGGCAACATGCTGTGCTACATGCCTGCTACAAATATTCTAAATTAGAATATTTTTTACGTAATTAGAAAAATTCAGAAACTTTTACGTAACAGAAACGTAATCGTTTAATGTTATTAAATTACATGTTACATGATCAGTTATTAACGCCCCTATATATTAAAAACAGTAAGTTAAATTATATATAAAGTTAATAATTTACTTTGAATAAAATTTTAAAAGTTAAAAATATTAAGTTAATAGTCGAAATTTTGAGTAAAGCTACTAATAAAACTAACTGCTAGATGTGTAAGGTGGGGCTTATTTTATACGCTGATTGACACATCCCATTCGAACGTCAAATCAGAGCTATGTCGCATAGCATGCTGCATGAAAAATCGCACAGAAAATGATTATGCTGCACGGCATGCTGCATGAAATTTCTCATTAGAAATTTTACGTGCTACATCGCATGCAACATTGCATGCGATGTTGCATGCGATATCGCATGCGATGTTGCATGCGATGTTGCATGCGATATCGCATGCGATGTTGCATGCGATATCGCATGCAACATCGCATGCAATGTGGCATGAAAAATTGCATCGTGTGAAATGGGCTTAAGTGTCATACTCCTTATTATGTAAACTTGCTAAAACTCGAGCATTTCTATTTTAAATGAGAATTAGGGATTATGAGACTCGGGGGCTGTGGTGTAGTGGTTAGCATGCTTGACTTCGAAGCAGGCAGCCCGGGTTCGATTCCCGGCGCCTCCATTTTTTTCATTATTTGCTGTGTTATAATTATAATTTGGTTTAGTGTATTTGTAGCCTGCTATAACCTGGTTATTACGGCACGCTGTAGCATGCAACCTACTCATACTGCACGCTACAGCGTCCACCCTGCTTATACCGCACTCTGCAGAAATCGAAAGAAAAGTAAAGACAAGAGGAATCGAACCAGCGCCGTCGAATACGCTGTTTTCTACTCCACCGTCTTAACCACTAGGCCACACCGACACAGACATCAATTCGCATAATATTTCTCGTATTGCAACAGTGGCAGTGTCGTGGAATTAGTTTATAACAGATGTGTGTATGCATTGCGATACCTACGTAGTACGAACATTCAGTATGCAAATGCATACACTCTTGATAGAAGTAAGATGTGACAAATACCAAGGTTACTTACTAGGCTGTCATCAGCAAGGCTGTAGCCTAATGGATAAGCCGTCTGACTTGGAATCAGAGTATTGTGGGTTCGATCCCCACCAGTCTGGACATATTTTTGAAAATTACAGAAAATTTTACGTCCGTATTGAAAACCAAATCACAAGCAACTTATAGCACTGCTTGTTGTGGTAAAAGTAATTGATACGCATGTGTGAAACCCTCGTGAAGGTGCACTCGTGCGCTTCGCGCACTCGTGCTCCTGCACTCGGAGTTTCACATAAACGTGCGTATAAATTACTTATAGCACGCCAACCAGTGCCATAACCCATACTTGTCATGAATTAGCTGTGGTATAATGGGTCTAGGTCGTGCTATAACGAGACTTGGTCGTGCTATAATGGGTCTTCAGTGTGCTATAACGCAACTCGCGCTATAACGAGAGCTTTTTATTGGCAGTTTGTAAGGTAAATAGGTAAATATGGGTAACGAAACCCAATGCGGGTTCCCATAGCAAATAAGCCTCCTTAACAAACTTTAGCTTTCAAAAACTTTTCAGTCAAGTTTTCGCAGGTTAACTGACGAAGAAAAGTTGTTTCAAATTAGACTAGCTTTCATTTGATGTACATAACGTCAAATTTTGGTCAATTTAAAATTTCAACCATTTTTTAAATGGGAAAATCTTTAAATCGATATACCAACAAGTCATATATAGTAGGTACTTTTTAAAACAGTTTTATGCAGCGAATTGCTAGCTGCAACTTTAGAAAAAGTCGTATGTGTAGGCAAACCTTTCTAAAAAAATTTCCAAAATATGTTGAGCAACATAGAAAAATCACTATTTTTAAACCCATTTTTTGTTAGCTACTTTTTGGCTTCTGGAACATTTCTCAGCAGATTTTAGTACTGAAAAATTAGTTATATTTCTTGGAAAATACGTATGTGTGGGCAAACTTCGGGTTTCTGAAATAGGGTTATAGGTAGTCTTCATTTTTCCAAGATTACTGTCAGCTGTGAAAGCCGATCCGCATGAAACTTTGCATGCTATTAGAGCAGATGTATATGGAGGTGCTGAACTTCTTCTTTCCGGAATGCCATTTTAGACCAAACGCTGTAATAAACCAATTTCTATGCTAAAAATATGCAAAAAATTCATAAAGCTAAATTAAAGCTTGTTTATCTATAAAAAATAGCCGCGAAATTTTTTGTGAACTGTAGAAAATTTGAATAAAAATTTCCAGTTTTTGAAATTTAGCTTCAACTAAAGCAGAGACTTTAGAGATGACGTAATATTTACAACCAAACAAACCATATGGGTTGCTGGACCTCTACCCGCCGACTCAATTCAAAAATTGACCCAACCCGTTTTCAAATGTCATGGACCCTAACTTAATCACCAAAGTTAGCTGCACCATAAAATGCCTGCACATAAAATATAAACTATGGCAGGTTCGGTAGAAAAACTAAAATGCACAAACAGAACTGTAAAAAATCATTGATGATCAAAGAAAAATATGATGGAACCCGTTGGAACCGGCACCATGCCGGTTCCGGTTCCGGTTCCGGTTCAGATACTCTAGGTATTAAAGCGGTATGTGGAGAAATCTGCATTTCGAAAAACTTTTTTTTGAGAAAAAAGATACTTCTATTTTTTCCACGCTGCTTTATCTTGTCCTAAGATGCAAGGACTCATCTAAACCACACCTCTGCTTGCGTTTAATAACTTTTCAAGACAAATTGAATGAAGCTCACTATTAAAGATAATAAATAACTTGGTTAAAAAATGGTTCCAAACTATACTCTCAAGCTTCAATTACTAGGTAAAGAATCAGAATATTTTTAATAACATATACAGTATTGGTTAATAGATTATAGCATCGATTCAAAAGAAACTAGGTACTATCTAGGTAGTTTTCGCGAAGTACTACCTAGTTTTCCCACGAAACTCGGTAAAAACTAGGTACTTGTACCTAGTTTGCCTAGTTTTGTGAAATTTTACTTTACCTAGTTTCGAAAAAAACTAGGTTGCCACCACTAGTGACAGGGGAATACATTACATCACGTTTTCTTTGGATAGGTAATTCCTATGACCCGAACTATACCACAGGACTTCAAAGGAGATTCAATGCAAAGGCCGGTTCATACTTGTCCTTGTCTCTATGTGGCAATACTAGGTAAAAGTACATACGTAGTTTACCTACTTAAAGTGGTAGTTTCGTATGTGCAGCTTTTTTTGATGAGCTGTTACTCGGTTGTTTTAGAAGCCTTTTTAAGCGGTTTTTTGCATTTCATAGACAAAGAAATAGATCGTAAGCACATGTTTTTGTTTTGTTAACAATTTTTCAAGTTGGTCCAAAATACGCTGTGAAATATGTCAAATTTGGCAATTTTTCGAGTTCTTGCGTTATGTTTCATTTTGGAAAGAATATGACGTGAGTATATTTAATTCTAATTTAGTTTAAATTCACTTGTAGGTGTCTCAATACATGCATAGTTTCATTTGGATAAGTCTTCACATTGCTTCAGTACTTTAAGTCTAAGCTTCAAAATAGAACTTTTTTGAATTTCATGAAACTTTATAGCTTCAGAAAACAAAAACTACAATGCCTATAGACTGCAAACATAATCAGCAAATTGACACTTTCGAGTACATGACGTATCTTTTAGTGAACTCGTATGCGTTGCCATGGCTACCATGGCAATAAATTCCACCACCATAGTCTAAAGTGACCTATTGTCTTCCAATATGACCGCTATTACATTCAAACGACAATACGGAAGCTAGGTAAAACGAATATAATACATCACGTCTTGTCACGTATTTTCGAGCGTTTTTTGTCAGAAATGGGGGTGATACACTTCAGAGCTCATAACCCTGGTTATATAACAGTTGGTAACATAAGTTTTGACACAACACTGTAGTACAACTTTACCTAGTTTGGTGCCGAGTTTTGAAGATATGCGTAGCGTAAATTTTACATCACATCATTATAAAGTGAAAATCGGAGTTAAATTCAGAAAGTGTCAATTTCCTGAAAACAGTTGCAGTTAAATTTGCGTTTTAACGTATGAAACTGATCTTAAATAAAGTATCTAGATTCCTTTTTTTTTAATTTAGTGAAAATCATTACTGTTTTTGAGAAAAAGTTATTTAAAAAACACGAAATATTGTAAAAATAGCAAAAAAATATCAAAAACACTCCTTTTTTTGTTATAACTATAGTGCAACTGATTATAAAGAGCCTATAATTTGCCAATATGTTGGCCTAGAAGTGCCTCATACGTGTGCAAAATTTCATAAAGTTAGCTGTTGGTTCGAGCGAATCGAGTTCGCGACAAAAACTGCACATACGAAACTACCACCTTAAGGGGGCGCTCTGAGTAACTTCTAATAAATCAAATTGCTATAATTTTTTGTTTCTTGCTGATACGAACTTTTTTGCTTAAGTGCAATCAAGATGAACACCAGGCAAGTATTTTTGCAAAGTTTGATGAGTCTCGGAACATTTTAGCAAATTTTATGACTGCATCAAAAAAAATTTGACTAATTTTTGAAATGACGTAGCTCAATGGTGCCTCAACCAAATTTAACAATCTATAGCTTAAATTGAACACAATTATTTTGCCGAGGTGCCATTTTTGTCGAATTTTCGTTACCAGCGACAAATTTTTAGTTATTTTAATTTCTGTCAAAAGTGACGTTTTAAAAAGCCTATCATATTGAGCCAAATTATAATAATTACAATTCAAGCAGTTCGGCGCCTCCATATACATATGCTCTAACAGTCTGCAAAGTTTCAAGCGGATCGGTTTTCGCAGCTGACACTAATCTTAACAAGCCCAATCTGCGGCAAAATCTTCAGTAAGTATGAACCAAGAACTTTTAAGTAAACTGGCCACAGGTCAGTTAAAACCTGTTGTGCAGCTAAAACTTTTCCAGTATTAAACTTATTCCTCGCTTGGTCAAGGTAAGCACGATTAATGCAGCCAGCCATTTACATTTACTGTGATATGTGTGTAAATAGCATAAATTGGCATTTGTAAGAGCATTTATACTGCATGAGTTTTAACACCGTATATACAGTCGATGTCATTTCTATGAAAGCCAATCAGCTGCTTGCAAAACTTTTGTAAACACTTCATGCATACGACTTGTGGTTTGGTCTGCGCAGCCAAATATTGCAATTCCTAATTGTTGCCATCGACATTTGGATCACAAAGCAGACTGCAGACAATAGTAATGTGACAGCAGCAGTCCTACACTGATACATGAGCTAAACAAACGTACACAAATACTATTCTGGCAAATACTACTGCAAAAGTTTGCTGCAGACGCGCAGCTTCTCTAAAGAATGAACTAACAAGCACGTTTTGCGAGTAAAGTTAGACTAATATATTCTTCGAATATAAAACGCGGCACTAAAATTGGTAGCTGCGCCACATTTTTAGAATCTTATGAACTGTGTTTTAACCCTTTAATGCTCAGAGCTTTTCTCTCTAGGCAGCCACACTCTTGACATATTCGAATTTCAATCAAGGGTCAAGGACGCACGTTTTCAGATGTAAGCGCTCAAAGTTAAAAGCTTGTATAAATACTGGGCTATCGCTCAGGCATAACTTCACCCTGGAGTACGTATAAACGCAGCAACCGTGCGCTTGTCATTGTTGAAAGCTAGCAAAACATTACACAGCCTTCGCTGTATCTGATGAATACAAAGTGCTGGTGTCGCAATCAAAAATTGAACCGAGCCCACAAAAAATGCAATTTTGTTTATGAGTGAAATTTGCTTGGTATATACATACCTAATAAAGCATGGGTTTCGTTGTGTATCAGTAGGATTAAAATTTGGTCGTACATATAACACGAGGCCGAATCGTCACGAGGCCAAATCGTCGCCAGGCCGAAAATGATGCACACGGCAGAATCGCCACGAGGCCGAATCGTCAGCACGCCGAATAGTCTTTATTATTTTAATGCAACGTTTTGGCTTAGTTGGCACAATTTTTCCTAAAAATGTCTATTTTCTGACCTTTTTCCTAAGCCTAAGCCTGAGCCTAAGCCTACATCAGAGCCTAAGCCCAAACCTAAATTGAGCACACGTTTAAAAATGGTGATTTGGCCTGGCGACGATTCGGCCTCGTGACGATTCGGCCTCGTGTAGACACACAAAATTGGACCATTAAATGCGAAGATCTACACTATTCCTGAAAAAAATGAAAACGGTTGGTTAAAAAAGAAACTTATTTCGTTAATATGCAATTGCAAAAGTCAATCGTAAGCCATAATTTTAACAAAACACAACGTTCTAGGTTGGTTAAAAACGAAACTTATTTCGTTAATAGGCAATTGCGAAAGCCAATCGTAAGCGATAATTTTAACAAAACACAACGTTCTAGCTAAGTGTTAGAAATGTGTGATGTTCGATGTCAAATTAATTTAGCACTTGACAGTATGCATAATAGCAGCGCATTGGCAATCATAGCCGAGATAATGGATGGCTTGATTACGCTGCTAGACTGCTAAGTTGTGAAGCGCAGATAAACATTCTAAGAGCATTATTACTGCAATCTTATTATGTGCTGCAATAGGTTTCGTCAATTGTTGGGTCCAAAATTAGCCACTGTTGACAAACATGCTGGCCACGTAGCACTATGCGAGCGTGTTAACCAGTATACGTATTCACTAAACTTACACGCTATATTCCACGATTAACACGCACGTTAAACACACACGCACACTCAAATAATGTATTATTGGGACCTACCCAGAGTTACAATGCAACAATACACAGACAGAAATTATACGTGTTATTTCAGCTTTCGTACTATAGTATATACGCGGCGGCTGAGGCCGCCGCGTAAAAACACGCACTGACAATGCAAACCAGCGTAATTTGACAGAATCAAAATTAAACACCTGTTGTGCTGTGGCACAACAGGAAAAAAAATGTACGCTGTAGCCCAATTTCAGAAACCTGAAGTTTGCCTACACATAGTTTGCCTACATTTTCAAAAAAATAGAGCTAATTTTTCTGTACTAAAATCCGTTGAGAAAAGTTTCAGAAGCCATAAAGTAGCTAACGAAAAATTAGTTTGAAAAATAGTGTATTTTTGTCAATGTTGGTCAACGTATTTTGAAAAGTTTTTTAGAAAGGTTTGCCTACACAAACGACTTTTTGAAAAGTTGCAACTAGCAATTAGCTACAAAGAACTGTTTCAAAAAGTACCAAAAGCCCATATAGAATTTTTGGTATACCGATTTAAAGATTTTTTGAAAAATGGGTTAAAATTTCAAGTTGATCAAAATTTGACGTTATACACATCAAATGAAAGCTAATTTAATTTGCAACAACTTTTCTTCTTGAGTTAATTAACGAAAACTTTCATGAAAAATTTTATCGCCCAAAGTCGGTTATTCGGAGCGCCACCTTAAAGTAAGTACACCTGCAAAGCAAACGGTTTATCGCTTCTTAAAGATCGTGGTGAGACATTTGAGCAGGTTGATGCAACGGGATGCTAGTGCAAGCGCAGCGCCGCAGCACTGTTTTTGTAAGCAGTAAAAACAGTTGAAATTAAGCTGTACAGTGTACATAAAGTACTGCACGAGAAGGGTGAGAAGAGGCATTCAGAAAATTTTTTGAAAAAAACAACTTCAAAATTTTGTTGATGCTCTTGTCCTAACCCTAAGATGTAGGGATTGGGAGTCTTCTGGAACGAGTTTCTGTTATTTAGGACTGTTAAAAATTATTTTCAAATTTGTATTGTTTGTATATACCCTTGTCAAGAAAGGGAGGGGGGATTCTTACCGAAAGAACGACAGCATCATCATCAGAATGACCCAGGGGGGATTCGAACCACCCATCTCTGGATCTGCAGACCAGCGCTCTACCGTTGAGCTACTGGGCCGACGATGAGCTGTCGTAAATCCCTTTTAAGTACTCTACGGGGCCTATCTTACTTCACATCCCTCCCCTTCTAGTAAACTTCGGCCCGAAGTTTCCCTGGGCTGTGCACCGCTACTACAAGCTATGGGCAGCCCGGAGTGGGGGAGTGCCGCCGGGAGCCGTCCCTATCATTCTCTATAAGGCCAGTGTCGCGAGGTCGCTCCCTAACCTCATCATCAGCGAACACTGCCAGGGACTGATAAGCTCACACTCCTAGCCGGGACAAGGAGCGGCTCCACTGCTAAGCTACAACCGGCTATCTCATTCCTCCATATACTCACCACCACTCTGCCCATGCCCATTCGCAGTCTAATGGGGTGCGACTAGTCACCCAACAGCCCAACGCTACCTCACTCAGACCACGACCAGGGGATTCGGAGTTCGGCATGGCAGCCTCGCCATGTCAAGAAAGAGAGGGGGGATTCTTACCGAAAGAACGACAGCATCATCATCAGAATGACCCAGGGGGAATTCGAACCACCCATCTCTGGATCTGCAGACCAGCGCTCTACCGTTGAGCTACTGGGCCGACGATGAGCTGTCGTAAATCCCTTTTAAGTACTCTACGGGGCCTATCTTACTTCACACCCTTAAATGAAGAAAAAAGTTCGTTGGAAACAAATTTATAATATGTTCTTTAAATTTTTTTTTCTGGACTAGGGGGATTAACGGAAGGGGAAGACCTATTTTTTGGATAAAAATTCTCAGGTCCGGAGTCCGGACATACAATATACTAGACAATATTAGGGACTGCTAATGTAAACATTTGCTAAATTTTTAGGCCAAACGTCTGCTTGCCACTGGACAAATATTTTAGACAAATTGAAGCACACCAAGAGAAGAATAAGTCGAAAATATAGTCATACTCAAGCTTTAATTTCTAGGTAATGGAACAGAATATATTTGATAACTTGTAAACGGTTAATTGATGATAAAGTCAATTTAAAAAAAACTAGGTACTACCTAGTTTTGGCAAAGTACAAATGTTTGTGACCGGCCGCGAAAGCCGCCGGCCGGCGGCCGGGCCGGCGGAGACGTTCGGCCGGCCGGCCCGTGAAGACCGGCCGGAGCGGCCGAATTTTTGGATAAAACCAATTGATCCAAGTTCAGAGTGTCATTTTGGCATAAACTTAGCCTGCCGCATTGTTATGCCGGCCTAATTTTGTCAGTCGGTTGAATCTGGCTGGCCGGCCGGTGTTTTAAACTAATTTTAAACTTTTAAAACTAATTTTAAACTTTAAAATTTTAAATAAACTAATTTTTCGTTAGCTAATTTTTGGCTTCTGATATTTCTCTCAACGGATTTTAGTACAGAAAAATTAGCTCTATTTTTTTTGGAAAATTCGTACATACCTATGTGTGTGTAGGCAAACTTCAGGTTTCTGAAATTCAGCTATGGTGCTCTTTTTTTCAAGATTACTGTCAGCTGCAAAAACCGATCCAATTGAAACTTTGAAACTTTGCACAGTTAGGACAGACGTATAGTGGCGCCGAACGTCTTGAATTGTAATTTTTATGAATTGCCTCAATATGACAGGCTTTTTAAAACGTCACTTTCAATAAAGAATAAAATAACTAAAAATTTGTCGCAACTAACTAAAATTCGACAAAAATGGCACCTCGGCCAGATAATTGCCTTTAATTTAAGCTATTTAGTGTCAATTTTGGTTAAGGCACCGCTGAGCTATGTCGTTTCGAAAATTAGACAATTTGCAAAATTTGAATTTTGATGTCGTCATAAAATTTGCTAAAATGCTCCGTCATCAATTTGCTGAAATTATCCCAGAGCTCTCAAACTTTTCAAAAATACTTGCCTGGAGTGTATCTTGGTTGCGCTTAAGGAAAAATCTTCGTATCAGCAAGAAAAGAAAAATTATAGCAATTTGATTTCTTGGAAGTTACTCACAGCGCCACCTTAGACAAATTTTAGCTCACTGCATTTTAGTCAGACTGAACTGACTTAGCCATGAACGCCAATGTTAAGCGTGCCGTGGACCACTGACCCTTTTACTGCGAACGGCGAGGCCAACACAGGAATCTTAACGGGCTGGGCCGGCGACAGAAAGCAACGGGTCGGGCCGGGCCACGGGCCCCAATTTTAGGCCCGTGCAGGCCTCCAGTCCATTTCTGTTGCTAAAGATACACACTATTACAGTACTGTGCAAAAAAAGCTCCCTGTTCGTCGGCGTACGACGAGCTTCGTCGTTCGCGAAAAGTGACGAACGGTGGCCGGAAAGTGACGAACAAAAAATTTTTCAAAAAGTGCTCCAAAACACATTTTCAATGTAAAAAAGTGAAAAATTGAAAACTTTTTGTTCGTCACTTTCCGGCCACCGTTCGTCACTTTTCGCAAACGACGAAACTCGTCGTACACCGACGAACAGGGAACTTTTTTGGCACAGTACTGTACGTGATAACCATCTAAATCCATCCCAGCACATACACGACTGATGTATAACACTCTTTTTTATATTTATTAACGAATCAACGTTGGTTCAATTTGATCAACACCAAAAAACAAACAATTAATAAAAAACAAACAATAATACAACCAATAAAATCAACAGAGCACTCATAGAAACTGTAACCAGACAGCTAATAAAAAAATTAAGTTAAGCAAATAAACACTAAGGGCCCATTCCTTTACCTGATTAAAGGGTTAATTTTAGTCGGACTAAACAGTTTAAAAATTCAGCTTAAAAATGTCATTCCAAAACCTCCGGATTAAACGGACATAGCTTTTAGTGCGCTTCTTTTTAATCGGACTAAATGGACATAATTATGCAAGCTAAAGCGTGCATGTTAAATCCGTTTAGTCCAGTGACAGTTTTGGAACGGGGTCAGACTAAAATTAAGCCGCTGACTTATTTTAAATAATTTAGTCTGTTTAACCTGATTTGCCATTCCTAAACCTCGGAGTTAAAAATAAGTCCAGTCCGTTTAATCCGATAAAGGAATAGGGCCTAAGTACTGACAGGCCCTAGGAACAGGCTTTGTGGATTTCGAATACGTTCTACTAAAAATGCATAAAAACCCTTGGGGACCCGTGTCTAAAACTTTTCTTGCGAAATTTTCCACGGGGAGGCGGCCACACCTTCCTTCAGCAATACGTAATCTAACGAGGTACGTAACATA
>JASANF010004115.1:0-24208 GCA_030248245.1 Trissonchulus sp. WLG1_4 | reverse complement strand
ACTGGAGCTTACACGTTAAAGATAGGCTCCTGACTGGAGCTTACACGTTAAAGATAGGCTCCTGCCTACCCGGCTCCTGCCTACCCAATCAGTCATGAGATGCTGCCCCTATACTACTCAGAACTACACAAAATGTAAAGATTAAGGAACATATATGAATAAACATAACAAATTACCATCGGTGGGATATTATAGTGGTCCAGAAGGGTACATATCATCAGTTAGCTAATAACATTATAAGTAAGCAAAATAGTACCACACATGTAGTTTGAGGGAATAGGGGAAGACCACCAAAATTCGGTCCCGGAACAGGGTGGGTCACCAGGAGTAAAAGACAAAGGAATTATCGCTACGGCCTACGAGTACAAAATAAAATTCATGGTTTTTTCATTTATTTCATGCCATACGAATTCAATGCTTTATTGAACCGTAAACCAATGTGGAAGCTAATCTTAGCTTTGAATTTTGATATAAAAATGGTATAATAGTAAAAACCGTATAACTGGGTCTAGTTTCACAATACTGAATAGTCTAGTCAATAGTCATACTCAATATTTTGAACTGTTCGCTGAATACTATCAGCTATAAGTTAGAGCTTAAATGCTATAAAGAAAACAGATAAACCCAGTTCCCACTGTCCCTTGCCTCGTCCTTGCATTCGTGAGCATTGCCCACACTTACCTTTTAGCAACACAACTTTTCGGTTCCAACAACCTGTCAACAAATGAAGTCGAATTGCACAACACTAACTCAAACAAACAACAAAATAGCACATATATAAAACAAATGGCAAACAAATGATTCTCATTCATCTCTTGCCGATACGTACAAAAACAAAGTCGTTGCCCTATAAATATTACGTATTTATACATACTACGTTACCAATGAATCTATACTGTACAGTATATCTACTTTTGATACAATATGCATAACAAACACGTATTACTTTCTGATGCTGAAATAATTTTTTTAAAATGACTCATCAATCAAGAAACTCATTTAAACAGTGTTCTAGTGTACACTGTACACTTCAATAAAATACCAGTGTTTATATTACTGTTTAAAAGGCTTAAGCTACATATACAGAATCTGATGAAAACAAATGACATTGTAAACGCAAAACTGTACATATATACCCTCGACCTCAAGTCATAACGTATATTAATAACGTATATGCATGTTTATTTCAAAGTCACTACTTTTGAAATATATAATTTACTCTGACTGTAACCGTTTCTAAGAGTCACTCTTAACAAAAGTGAAAAATAGCAGCCGACATTATAGAGATGCAGTTACTTAAAACTATTTTTGTGGACGATGGATTATATACGCATGTATATGCATCTATAAATTTTTCTAATATATGTTGGTTTTTAAGTGCGTTCACAAATAAAGTTATACAACCGACAAAAATTTAACTATGCTTCGCAAGTTTTATGTACCTACTATAGAAAGTGATATATATACGCATGCTCTTACTTTATTATGTACATATACATAAGCATTTTATATACATTGTAGTTAGTTACTGTGTTTACATGTTGGAGAAAATGTATATAGTTGTGCATATATAACTCATATACACAGTACATAAATTTAAAGGACGCATATAGGATTCACAACTGCGGTACAAAAGTTGTTTAGTAAATTTGGTCAAAAAACTTTTTTTATATCAGAGAAGCCAATTGCAATTTCAACTATTGTTGACTACACCACGGAGAGTGTCTCTCAGAAAAAAAACAGTTTTTCTTCCCCAAAATTTTGCATTCTTCTTTTCATGAGGAAAAAAAGAAAACCTCACAAGGACGCACTAACAATTCAAAAGTTCAAGCTAACTAGTAGTGCACTTTGGCCCATAGAAAAACCTGTGTGCAAAACCCCATTGAAAATATTGTTCAATTTTTGTCACCAATCAGAAAGCCATGAAAAAATAACAAAAAGTTCTAGTATTCAAGAAAAGTCGAAAATATACTGTATATCTTATTGTATATATTTTACGTCTGTATATGATTATATGCATTCTAATTCTTGTTTCAAATCTCAATAAAAAATTGCTCAGGTCAATTGTTCTGTAAAAATCACTACACCATGAACCGTAGCTCATCAAAAATAGGACTTGGAATTTCGAACGGTAAACAAATTTCCTCCAAAACCACATAAAATACATAAAACAGAAAAATTTGACCCACCTACGTTCTGTGTTAAAAGCTTAGTTTAGTTTGGCTTAAAATTAATTTGAATCAGCCCTGGCACACGTATCGAAAGTAAACTATAAAAAAGCTACCGCAACAACTGACACGTTTTCAAAACCCATTTTGAAAGGCGGGGGGGATGCTGACCGAAAGGGGGTCTCTTATAAACTTCTTTTTTTCTTTCTTCTTTCTTTCAGTTCCACCCTAGTTCACCAAACTACCTGATTTTGCATGAGAAACATAACTCCATGCCGGAACAGTAAACAGCAACTTCAGCAAAATAATGATTATATGGTCCGAAAAAGCTGAAGTTCATGTAACGCAAAAAAAACTGCAAACTACCAATGTTTGCACAAACACTTTGCGATGCTTTCAAAAGTGCGGGGAGGAGAGGAACAAACAAGTGGGGGGGTAACCAATAGCAAGCCCAAGCAAACAACGCCAAAACAACATTAAAAGTCTAGTGCGTCTACTCTGGTACGTAAGCAACCTGCAACATAGTACCTACATGTTCTACATATATATAAATATATATATATATATATATATATATATATATATATATATATATATATATAATATATATATATATATATATATATATATATATATATATATATATATATATATATATATATATATATATATATATATATATATATATATATATATATATATATATATACTGTTCACGCATTACCTCCAACATTGTTAATCTTGAGCAAATATTCTGGTCCAACGATTTCTTTGTCAAGTCCTTTGTGATATGCACGAACTGAGTAGCGGCCCACATTGGCTAACTGGGTATTCACAAGCACTAGCTCTCCATGCGCTGATATATAATGAGTTAGATTCGGAGTGATCTGAAATCATGCAGAAACTATTGTCATTAATTTGCCAGATAATATAAAACGAGGCTGATTTTACAAAATGGTACTGGACGCTTTAAGAGTTACGTACATGTTCAAGCTCACGGGAATACATGCTGTTAGTTACCGCGGATAAGTAATTCTTGTGAAACTTTATAACTAACCACGGAATCCTGAAATCTCCACGACCACTCCACATCATCGGGGGGATAATAATACAAGGGGGGTGTGAGGAAAACAGTGGAACGGCCCACCGAGGGAACATTTATCACAATGGGTTCTTTCGCGGACGGTGCTGTGAAATCAGATATGTCTAAAAAACACAACACAATTAATGATATATATGTATATACATTTACAATGGTGAGTTACCGTGACATGCTATGCATATGCTACACAAATTTTTACCTATGACAATTTCGTTCATTTCAATTTCGGTCAGTTTTGTTTTAAAGATCAGCACATTTTTTTCAAAAGCATATAAAATTTTATGTCCTGCCGAAAAGCCTTGCTAAGTCAAAAACTTTCACCCAATTCAGAATAATGTCAGCTTTTCTGCAATCTTGACTTTTCTATGAAGTATATACTGCTGAGCTTGAACATACAAATATATATAATAGCTACATATAAACTGACATGCGACATTGACACTGGCAGCATCTGAGAGCACAGCCCCGAGTGAGTTACGCGCAAGGCATCTGTACAGTCCGCCCTGGGCCCGGCTGACGCTGGGGAGGGACAGGTCGGGCCGGACGGAGGAGGGCGATATGTACACTCCATCCTTTATCCAGCGATAAGAGGGGGCCGGACTACCGTCCTGGGACTCACAGCGCAGCTGCACACGGCCCCCTTCGGGCACCACCACCGCCTCTGGACTCACGCTCAGAAAAGGTGGTGACTGGGCCAAAATTTGCTCTGGAAATAACAGTTCTCTATATTATGCATTAACATATATTATTTTTTTATCCTCTTCCTTTAACTTTGTTATTCCTTTTTTATATATCAAACTAGTAAAGCAATTAAATTTAATACAATATTGCTAATATCATAATACATATATAAATAATACTTAATACCATATCGCAAAGATAGCAGTTGCAGCAAACATACCCGCTAATAGCAAAAGCAATAAGCAACGCCTCAACCAATAGCGGACTTCCACAACGAAACGCATCCGGCATCATACTAACAAATAAAGTCACTACAATTAAACCATCTGCTGAAGCAAAAACCACAGTCGAACGAAATAGAAAAACCTAAACAAGCAAGAACAAATGCAAATCCTGAACCCTGAAAAGTTTACACAACAAATATAAACAAACTAACAAAAGATACAAGGAATACCATAAAAATGGCCTCCATAAAAATGGCCTCCAAGAAACTGCTTGTTTTATATTTTGATATGACGTGTATTTATTTACATTAAACACACGTGTGAGTCTGCGTTTCAAAGATTTGACAGATTGATGCTCACAATTAGATAAGCATAGTTGTCCCACAGTTAGTATCAAGTTTTAGATTCTAGCTTAGCCAGTACTTAGTGGGCTGAGGTACGACCCCTGAAAACGGCATGAGTGTTTTTAAATAGTTTATAGATTCAAACAGTTTACAGTTTGATTGAAATTAGGATGTCTAAATTTTGGGATCAAGTGCAGTTAGGGGGGGGGATAGTGAACCTATTTTTTGGGGTAAAGCACCTCGAGGGAAGCATTTCTTGTAATAGAACCCCTATATATCTTCAAATTTGGATTTTCTGAGCTATGACCGCTTGAAAATTGCAATTTCAGCGTTTTTTAGGCCAAGGTTTTAAGCCAAAAGGGGCTGTAATCTTGTTTTTGCATAGGTTTTAGTGCGTTATGATGATTTAAGGCATCGTCTAGGCTTAGCTGGCTGGCAGTATTCATTTGGCTAAGCTGGCAAGATTTTTTCTGAAAATTTCTATTTTTTAGTATATACCTATTACCAAGCCTGAGCCTCAACCTAAGCCCGATACTAAGCCTAAGCCCCATACTAAGCATTCAGAGACATTTTTGCAGACTTTCAGAGGAATTTCAAATAAATTCAAGGGAAATTCAGAGAATTACACCCAGAATTCAGAGACTCTGAATTTTATGTGAAAAAAAATGTTACTGGCATTTCAGATTAGTTTCAAATACTCCTTACACGAGCTTAAGAGTTTATAAACTGAGGCCCAGTTTGAATTTGGTCAAAAATTCTGGTGAAATTGGCCAATTTTTTGACGGAATAAAGTCCGAGAGCCTTTGTATTGGTTCTAAATAGGATCAAGTGCAGTTGGGGGGGGGGGAGCTATGACCCATTGAAAATTGCATTTTCAGTGTTTTTGGAAGTGAACGTAGGCCAAAGTTGAAGCCAAAAATGGCTATTATCTTTGGTTTTGGATAGTTTTGAGTGCGTTATGATGTTTTAAGGCATCGTCTAGGCTTAGTTGGCAGAATTCTATAGGCTAAGCTGGCAGGATTTTTTCTGAAAATTTCGATTTTTTATTGCCTAAGCCTGAGCCAAGCCTAAGCCTGAACCTAAGCCTAAGCCTAAACTTGATACTAAGCCTAAGCCTAAGCCCCATACTAAGCCTAAGCCCTAAGCCTAAGTCTAAGCCCAAACCTAAATTAAGGCCAAGTTTGAATTTGGTCAAAAATTGGACGTTTCTGGCGAATTTGGCCAATTTATCGGCAGGAACCCGGTCAAAGAGCGTGTGTTTTGATTCTAAAATATTGTAACCAATAATCTGACACCATTTAGACACGATTAGAATGGAAAAAACAAGAGCTTCGGAAAAAAATTGCGAAAATGTCTCTCACTGAGGGTACAGATTTCGGGGGGGTCAGACTGAAGCGGGGGGGGGAAATTATTTTCGATTCTAATTCGCTTCCTACCCCATCTTTTAATAAAAATATGAAACCCCCATCGTCAGCCATGCCCCCAATCTGATCTCTAGCCCCCAAAATAGCTGTCGCCCCTTTTAATAAAAATCTGAAGTGAAATTATTGGTGTTAAAACCCTTAGGGGTCGAATAAGTCGGAAAAACGGCATTTTTTCGACTAATGATCCGGAGTCCCCCTATATCCCCCAAACCTAGGGGGGGTCGAAATTGAACGCTCTTTCGAATAGGCTAGGTTAGAAGTTTGTAGGATGTAAGCTTTAGCTGGAAATCAAACTTTGTCCAAAACTTTGTCCACCATTTTTTGCGCAAAATTGGATTTAGTCAAAAATATTGCATCAAATGAAAACCTGCTGTGATCATTGAAAGAGCAACTTGTAAGCTACTAAATGCTGAAAAAATTTTGTAAATCGGTTCAGGCTTTGAAAAGTTACAGAACTTTTTCTGAAGCCACCAGGACCAGGCTGATCGAAGCGTTACAGCACAAGTACGGCTCCGTAGAAATTCCGGGCTATAGCTGCAAGTTTTATTAAAATATAAAGCTAGTTAGTGTTTTTTAGTGTAGTAAGTTATTTCTGATGCTTCTTAGCAGGTTTTTTCTTTAATTTAGGCCTCAGGCTTAGGCTTAGTGCTTAGGCTTAGTGCTTAGGTTTAGGCTTAGGTTAGGCTTAGTGCTTAGGCTGAGGCTTAGTGCTTAGGCTCAGGCTTAGTAGGTGGGTCAGCAAAGGTTAGTCTTAGTTGCTTGCATCAAATAAAAGGACCCTTGCTACTGTGGAATCATAAATAAAGCTGCACTTTTAAACCTAACTTTGACTGTCAGTGCCAGCTTGGTGCTGAGCATCAGTGACGTTTTCAGATTGTATTTATGACATTCTATTTTATTAGAAATCGCTACTTATGACCAAAGATGCATATTTTTCTAGAAAAATGTAATAAATTTAATGTCTACGCAAAAAAAACTAAAACTTTTGATATGTAAGCTCAATTTAACTATGCATATTTAGCCTCTTTTTTAGTTGGCAAAATCAAGATTTTTAGTATGAGTGAGCTAAATATGTTGCAAATAAAGCTGTATTAAGTATATTATTATGTGTTAATTTATGACGATCGAACTTCAGGCTCGTATTACGACTGTATTGGTCATAACTTTCGATGATTAGCCCCAGTATGTCGAAAAACGATGATTTTCGACAAAAATTGGAATTTTTCGAAAATGTATAAATCAACGTTTTTCGCTTGGAAAGTGCTGAAAATGAACTCAGCGCATGCGAAAACCTATAAAAACGTGTTTTTACGGTGAAAAAATATCACTTTGAATTTCCCCTCCCCCCCGCCTCAGTTGCACCTTCGGGGGGTCGTATCTCAGAAAATCCAAAAAATGAAATAGGGGTTCTCGAAGCAAAAATGCTTCCCCCAAGGTGCTCTACTCAAAAAAATAGGTCCACTATTCCCCCCCCCCCCTCAACTGCATTTAACCCTCCAAATATTTATAAACATTATTCTGACCCCTCCCCCCCCCCAACTGCATTTAACCCAAATTTTGTCCAAAAAATCTGTAAAACTATTTTCAAAAATTATAATTTATATATTCAAAACAAAATTCAAGCAATATTCGGACATTTATGTCTTCGTTTTCTGTGAAACCCCTACAAAAATGATTCCTCATCGAAACTGAGATAAATTTACAATTTGGTATAGCTCCTGAAATGCGAGTTTTGGCGATTATTTGGGAAACGTGTGAACATAAACATCCATCGTAGGAACAGAGTTGTTCAGACTTGAATTTCCTTCAATTTGATGTCCATATCACATGAAGAAAATTTTAAAAATTGAGCTTTTTCCAGCAAGAAAAATAAATTTAGACGGAAATACTTTCACAAGCCAGTGCATTTACATGTATGTCACTTTTGGAAGATTAAAAAACACTAGCAGCTGTGTTTTTCTTGAACACACTTGAAAATTTTCATTGCATTGAAAACCGCACAATGTGAATCTGAGTCACATCGCTTTCTTTCTGTCTGGCACATCACATGAAACGTAGCTTTAGTTACAACAAGGCTCAGCACATAAACGTATATGTAAATGAGACATAGGCCAGAATTCACATACTAACACTAAAGGCCGATTCACACGCTACGATTTTGCCGCTGCGATTTTGACGCGAAACGCAAGACGCAGGGTGTCGCACGCAAAACGCAGCGTCTGAACAAACGTTGCGTCTCGCAAACTGTTTTACTGCGTCTTTACTGTTTTAAAAATATGACAAACAGCTTTGCTAATATTGCTGAAACCAACACGTCCGCAGCATCAAAACGCACTGAAATCGCAAACCGAATTGCAGGCTGGCGTTTAAAACGCTGCGGAAAAATCAAGACGCATGCATTCCGCATTGAAATCGCTGCGTCTGTTCAGACACTGCGTTTTGCCGCAGCGGCGAAAACGCTGCGGCAAAATCGCAGTAAAATCGCAGCGTGAGAATCGGCCTTAACTCCTAGGCCCGTATTCACATACTAACACTAACGCTTAAAGTTAGTGTTTACACTAAGTGTTAGCGCTTATAAGCGCTAAGTGTTATTCACATACTTAGTGTTTATTTAAGCGCTTAGCAAACACTAACGCTTAACTTAGCGTTTCAATTTTGAATTCACATACTTAAAATTTAGTGTTTGGCTTAGAATTAAGCGCTTTAGTTTAGGGACCTCGGGAGCTCCCTAAGCGCTAAGCGCTTAGTTAGTGGATGGTGTGGGGAAGGGGTAGGGAGAGTGGGGGAGGTTCTTGGCCGCCATGGGAAGAAAGGGCATGCAATTTAGGATATATTAGTGACATTTTCCGACCAATTCGTTCCATTTTGCTCGTTTAATCGCAAAAAATAAAAAATGCACTCTGGCCCGAATTCACATACTAAGAGTTATTCACATACTAACGCTAAGCGTTTGCTAAGTGTTAGCGCTTAATTTGTACTAAACTGTTATTCACAAAATAAACGCTTAAAAATTAGTGTTATACTAAACTTAGCGTTTAGCAACTTTTGTGCTTAGTGTGGGCTTTGGCTTGGAGTGCGCTCCCTGTTTGATGTGGATCCGGAATTCGTTATTTATCGGCATATCCATTTGGTATTTATAAATCCGATTGTAGATTTATTTAAATTACTATTTCTTATTAATAATATATATTTTTCTCGAACTATACATTTGTAAAAAATGTTTTCAGCAAGTGGATTCCTGAAAAATGCAAAATCAGCTCTACATGTTTCAGGGGGCATATCGTGAAAAATATAAATTTTCAAATAGAAGTTCTTGAAGAAAAATTACTTCGATTAAGATGCTCTACTCAAAAATGTAAAAAAACGAATTTGGACAACAAAGTGCATTTTTTATTTTTGGCGATTAAACGAGCAAAATGGATCGAATTGGTCGGACAATGTCACTAATATATCCTAAATTGCATGCCCTTTCTTCCCATGGCGGCCAAAAACCTCCCCCACTCTCCCTATCCCTTCCCCACACCATCCCCTAAATAAGCGCTTAGCGCTTAGGGAGCTCTCGAGGTCCCTAAACTTAAGCGCTTAATTCTAAGCCAAACACTAAATTTTAAGTATGTGAATACAAAATTGATACGCTAAGTTAAGCGTTAGTGTTTGCTAAGCGCTTAAATAAACACTAAGTATGTGAATAGCACTTAGCGCTTATAAGCGCTAACACTTAGTGTAAACACTAACTTTAAGCGTTAGTGTTAGTATGTGAATACGGGCCTTTGTTGTCCAAATTCGTTTTTTTACATTTTTGAGTAGAGCATCTTAACCGAAGTAATTTTTCTTCAAGAACTTCTATTTGAAAATTTATATTTTTCACGATATGCCCCCTGAAACATGTAGAGCTGATTTTGCATTTCTCAGGAATCCACCTGCTGAAAACATTTTTTACAAATTTATAGTTCGAGAAAAATATATATTATTAATAAGAAATAGTAATTTAAATAAATCTATAATCGGATTTATAAATACCAAATGGAAATGCCGATAAATAACAAATTCGGGATCCACATCAAGCAGGGAGCGCACTCCAAGCCAAAGCCAAAACTAAGCACAAAAGTTTCTAAACGCTAAGTTTAGTATAACACTAATTTTTAAGCGTTTATTTTGTGAATAACAGTTTAGTACAAATTAAGCGCTAACACTTAGCAAACGCTTAGCGTTAGTATGTGAATAACTCTTAGTATGTGAATTCGGGCCCTAAACTTAGGCCCGTATTCACATTAAGTGTTACTCACATACTAACGCTAAGCGTTTGCTAAGCGCTAAGCGCTTAAGGTGGCGCTCCGAATAACTTCCATAACTTTATTATTTTATAAGTCGACGTAGGTTTTAGCTAGAATGAATTTCGTTTAAGGTGGTAGTTACATTTTCGACAGTTTTTATAACGTGCTATAACTTTTGATTGACTCAATGAATTTAATAGCTGTCTTTTTTCACGTTAAAGAACTTGACTGAAACTACACTTATGCACATTATGTAGCTTAAATCTGTAACAAGCTAGTCAGCAGACACTGTCAAAGTAGTCGAATTTCAGTGTAACTCCAACTAAACTCATTCTTTACACCAACATAGCCAATAACAAGGTAAATTTTAATGCTAAGTTACGGAACTTTAATTTTGAATTTTCTCGAATTTTGAAAAATATATGAATTTTTGAACATAATTTTTTCATAAAATAGGCTAAATTAATACAAATAAAAAAAATTGACACATCAAAAATTGTCTAAAAAGCATCTAAAATAACGCATGAAAAGATTGCAACGTAGAGACTTGAGATTTAGTCCACGGAAGTACATTTGTACAGATTTCTGTGAATGAAATTGATGTAACGCAAAATTTAAGCAAGCAAAATTTTTGAAATTTCAGTATAAGGTAGACACATATGTGTGCCAATTTATCTCAAATTTTGAACAAAATCCTTTTAGTTGTTGTTACGTTTTGCGGACTTTTGTGTAATATACTTTAGTTCAAAATGAAATGTTACATAAATGTGACGTAATCTCAAAAAGTGAAAAGCGGAAGGATAAGTTTTGGCATCTAAATTGAAGGTTTTTGACATGCCCGTGTGTCATTTTTTCTTTTTTCAATAAACGGCCGTTTTGACTAGCTACTACTTTGGCTTAGCTAAACATAAATTTTACAAAAAATTGTCGTAACTGGCTGAAAAATAAATTCCGTGAAAATTAAAAATGATTGTTTCAAGCTATTTTAGCAAGCATTTATCTCATAATAAATTATAGTTTCCAAAATTAATATGCGTAATATAAATTATTGATTTAAAATTAATTGTAAGTTGTCAAGTGTTACTCCTGCAAAACTGTCGAAAACGTTACTACCACCTTAAATATATTGAAGCCTGTTACAAAGCTCTGTTTCTGAGTAAGTTTCACGTGCCTGCTGCCTTGTTCTGATTTTTTATCACCGATTGAAAATTTCTATTTTCGCTAAATGCGCATAATTTTTCAAACGGCATAACTGAGCGAAACTTTGTTCAAATTTTACGATCCATAGCTTAAACTGTAGGTAATTATGTTGCCGAGGTGTATCCTTTCTTATAATTTTAATCCAATTGTTTTGGCTCAAAATACACTAGTTTTTCTAAAATTGGTCAACTTGAAATCGCTGCAGAATTTCACCAAAAACAGAAATCAACATTTTCGAAGAAGGTACACCAGAATCTACTTATTTTCTAAATTTAAGTCAAATTTCACAATAAAAAAACGACATGGAGGAGAACTATCACGATTCAAAAAAGGCTATTGCCGATCATAAAAATCTGAGGTTTGCCCACACAAACGACAGTGTCAAAAAATAGAGCGTATTTTTTAATGCAAATAACCATTGAGAAAAGTTGGAGAAGCCAATAAGTAGCTAACGAAAAATTAGCTTGAAAAATAGTGCATTTTTGTCAATATCGCTCAACGTAATTTGAAAATTTTTTTACAAATGTTTGCCTACACAAACGACTTTTTAAAAAGTTGCTGTCACCTATTATCTGCGGAAAACCGTTATCAAAAGTAACAAAAACCATATACAATTTTTTGGAAAATCGATTTGAAGATTTTGCCATATCAAAATTTAGGTAAAAAAATTAATTTCAACAAAACTACATGTTATTTATATCAAACGAAGGCTAATTCACTGCTGAACAACCTTTCTTCAAGAACAAAGACCTGAAAACGTGACTGAAAACTTTTACTGCCCAAAGTCAGTTAATCGGAGCGCCACCTTAAAGAATAAAAAAATGCGAAAAATGGCACAAATATTTAAAAGTGAATTATCTAGACCCAAAATGAAAGATTTTATGATTTGTCAATTATATAATGAAATATACGGTTTCAAAGTAAAAAGTGTCTATTCACACTCAACTTTCGGGTTCTATATCTGCGCAAAAATGTAAGCCTTTTAAAACATTTTCATTTTGGGTCTAGAAAATTTGCAAAAGTTTATTCATGCTCATTTTTGTGTTTATGCGCTGCGCATGCGCTTAGAAAAGTGGCCAAAACTGTTAAATTTCCATTCTCCTGTTGTGTAGTTTGGCTTGTTGGCTTGGCTTGCTCCTAAAATTTTTTCACAAAATCCCGCTAGCTTCTTTTGTCATTTTGTGTATATAAATCAATTTTTTACAGACGTTATTTTCAAAAAATACAGTTTGAATCAACTAATTTTTTTCAAAAATTTAAAAACCACTGCACATTCGTTAGTACCACCTTAAGGTGGCGCTCTGAATAACCGACTTTGGGCGATAAAATTTTTCAGTCAATTTTTCGTTGGTTAACTCAAGAAGAAAAGTTGTTTAAAATCAAAAAAGCTTTTATTTGACGTATATAACGTCAAATTTTGATTAAGTTGACTTTTCAACCATTTTTTCAATCGGAAAAAGTCTTTAAATCGATATACCAAAAAATTCTATATGGCTTTTGGTAATTTTTAAAACAGTTTTGTATTGCAAATTGCTAGCTGCAACTTTTTAAAAAGTCGTAAGTGTAGGCAAACCTTTCTAAAAAAATTTCCAAAATACGTTGACCAACATTGACAAAAATACACTATTTTTCAAACCAATTTTTCGTTAGCTACTTTTTGGCTTCTGAAACTTTTCTCAACGGATTTTAGTACAAAAAATTAGCTCTATTTTTTGGAAAATACGTACGTGTACGCAAACTTCAGGTTTCTGAAATTCGGCTATGGTGCTCATTTTTTTAAGATTACGGTCAGCTGCAAAAACCGATCCAAATGAAATTTTACACACGGTTAGGACAGACGTATATGGAGGCACCGCACTTCTTCAATTGTTATTATTTTGATTTGCCTCAATATTACAGGCTTTTTAAGACGTCACTTTCGTTAAAAATCATGATAACTAGAAATTTGTCGCTAAAAACTAAAAATCGACAAAAATGGTGCCTCGGCCAGATAATTGTCTTTACTTTAAGCTATTGTTTGTTAAATTTGGTTGCGGCACCGCTGAGCTGCGGCGTTTCAAAAATTGGACAAATTTTGCAAAATTTCAATTTTGATCTCGTCATAAATTTTGCTAAAATGCTCCCAGAAGTTTCAAACTTTGCAACAAGACGTGCCTAGTGTCTGCCTTGCCTGCACTTGAGCAAAAAACATTGAATCAGCAAGAAAAGAAAAATTATAGCAATTTGATTTATTGGAAGTTACTCAGAGCGCCCTCTTAATGGTTTTTGCATCCTGAAATATAGTTCTAAACTAGTTAAATTGCCCTTCATTGCTGTCAATATTCAAATCTTGTTGGACCACAATTTGTTCACAGATTTTGTATTTTAAAGAGTGAACAACCAATATTATATATTATCAGCTTTGCAACTTGGGCATATGTGTGTCTGTAAGTGTACTTATGTTGCTGGACTCATCATTTGAACACCACATTGTAGCGGTTGTCATAGTACACTTGACGGCCATAGTACCTGCCTGTGTTTACTTTTTTCCTCAAATGAAGTTGTCCTGGTTTAAAAACACGACACAGCAGCAGATAGTTGACTATGCCATAATTATGCGTAGCTGTGGCGGAAAACAGCTAGACACCCTCGACAAGAGAAACTTGGGAACATTTTGTTCACCATTTTGTTTGTTCAATCATTTTGTTTTATGACCATGTCGAATTTCCTATTCACACTAATTTTTTTTGACCTAGCTCAGCGAAACTTCAACCGATTTTGATGATCTTGGTATCAATAGAAAGATCTCTCAAAAATCTAGACGTGATTGATCTTCGATTTTTCAGTTTTATTTTTGATTTTGCAAAAAATCGATTTTTCAAAAATCAGTCGTGTTTGAGCGACTACAAAAAGTGCTGCGGGCAAAAATTTGAAAATCAAAAAACTTTCACGTCTGCATTTATATTCTTTCTTTCATTGTGCAAATTTCCAACTCAATCGCAAACGGCAGCTGGGACCCAGGTCCAAAAAAATTAGTCAATTTCGCTACGCAAAAATGTAAGGTTTGCCCACACGTTTCACTTTTTCAAAAATTAGACCTTTCCTAGGACTGCATATTTCCGTTGAAAAAGTTACAAAAAGCCATGCTCAATTTTTTAAGAAATTAAATCAAAAATTTGACATTTTCAAAGATTTATCAGCCTTGTAGGTTTTTCATTTTGGATTTGCTATTTTCACGGCTAAATAACTCAACAAAACTTCAACGTATTCTTAAGTTTAATACATCAACTTAAAGCTAAGAAACCGCATATTTCAATGATATGAGTAATCATTTTATATTAAAACAAAAATTTTTTTGCTACGGCTACAAAATTGTCCAAAAAATTAAAAAACATTTTTTATCACAATATGCACATCAAATGAGAACTATTTTCATTTTGAACAACTTTCCTTCAAGACATTGTGGTCAAAAATGCCGCTGAAAAAACTTAAGCGCCAAAGTCGGTTCCCTTGAGCGCCACCTTAAGTATGTTTAGCATGTTAGAAGTTCAAGTTTGTGAATAACACTTAGCGCTTATAAGTGCTAACACTAAGTGTAAACACTAAAGTTAAGCGTTAGTGTTAGTATGTGAATACGGGCCATAGTGTTTACACTTAGTCCCGTATTCACATACTAAGTGCTATTCACATGCTAACGCTAAGCGTTTGCTAAGTGTTAGTGCTTATTTTGCACTAAACTGTTATTCACAAAATAAACGCTTAAAAGTTAGTGTTGCACTTTACTTAGCGTTTAGCAAATTGTAAGTGTTTAATTTTGGCTTTGGCTTAGAGTACGCTGTGGAACCAGAATTCGTTATTTTTTGGCATTCATATACTGGTATTTTTACATACAATTGTAGATATATTTAAATTACAATTTTTTCTATTACTAACATATTTTTCTCCAACCAAAAGTGTGTAAAAAGTTGTTTTCAAGCACTTGGATTCTAGAAAAATGCAAAATCGGCGCTACATGTTTAACGCGGCATATCGTAAAAAATATAAATTTTCAAATATAGGTTCTTAAACAAAAATTACTTCGATTAATATGCTCTACTTAAAAATGCAAAGAAACGAATTTTAACAACAAAGTGCATTTTTTATTTTGCACGATTAAAAGAGCAAAATAGCTCGAATCGGTCGAAAAATGTCACTAATATATCCTAAAGTGCACGCCCTTTCTTCCCATGACAACCAAAAACCTCCACCACTCCACCTACCCCTCCCCCACACCATCCCCCAACTAAACGCTTAGCGCTTAGGGAGCTCCCGAGGTTCCTTAAGGGGGTAGTGTCGCGAAAACAGTCGATTTTGCACGACTATAAAACTTTTTCAGTAAAAGATAGGGCATTGTGTTAAAAATAGTGTAGCCAACTAAGAGCACAGCTACGATCTGTTCTAGCTCTTACTTCTTTTGTTACTGTAATTTGGTCTATATACAGTATATAATTACTGTCTCGTGTTTTGGCTGTCTTGAACTTATCAGCTCAAAAATCGATGCCTTTCTACCTCAATTAACAGGTTATGGGCCCAGTCTTCGGCCTTTGATTTCCTGCTCTGGATTTGTCCATTACAGAGTATCCATAGATACTAGATTCTACTAATGGCGAATCAATCCTCAAAAAGTCACCTGACAATCGACAAATTCAACGGAGTGAACTATCCCACTTGGAAGTTCAAAATGCGCATGGTTCTGATTGAACGGGACTTATGGGGATTTGTTGAAGGGACTGAGGTACGCCCTGAAGAGGGACATTCTGCTGCTTTTCGAGAGTATCAGAAACGGGCCAATAAGGCTTTGGCAACGATTGGGCTTGGATGACAGTCAAATCTTCTTGGTCAAGTCTGCAAGTACTGCTATGGAAGCCTGGCTAAGTCTGAAAAACCACTATGAAAGACGAAGTCTAGCGAACAAACTGTTTTTACGAAAAAACTTTTTCGGCTAACCATGGAGGAAGGGGACTGCATGATTGATCATATCAATAAAGTTAAGGATTTGGCCGATCAACTATCGGCAATTGACGCTGCTTTGTCAGAGGACGATCTGGTGACCACCCTATTAGCAAGCCTGCCCGATTCCTATAGTTATTTGATTACAGCTTTGGAATCAAGGGCAGATGACCTAACCATGGAGTTTGTGCAAGCTCGACTACTCCATGAAGACTCTAAGAGAAAAGAATCAATTTCTCCGGCAGATGGCAGTGTCAAAGCGCTTGCAGCGACCAAGAGACCACCAAAGACATACAAAAAGGGTAACTGCTATGCTTGTGGCATTCCTGGTCATTTTTCCTACGAGTGCAAAAAGTCTAGGTCAAATGGGACATTTGGACTGGGTGGTAAAAGCCGTGTGGAGTACCGCCGACAGAAACCACAAAGAGCAAGTGCTGCAAATACTTTCGATACTAGTCCACCACGTGACTCCACTGGCGAGGAGTCAAGTGGAGAAGATGTTTTTGTAGCAACACAAGTCGCCACAGCGTTAGCAGCGGACACTGGTGCAAAGGATACATGGTTGGTTGATTCGGGTGCATCTCAGCACATGTCTTACCGTAAGAACTGGATGCACAACTACGAAAAGTTAGAACACCCAGAGCCGGTCAAGCTCGGAGACGGCCGTCTGGTGGAAGCTGAGGGCAAAGGGGACATTCACATGATCATGACGCTTAGTTCGGGCAATCGGCCAATGGTGTTCAAGTCTGTCTATTACGTTCCGAAGATAACAATGAACTTATTTTCTGTTCGAGCAGTTGCTAAGAAAGGAAAGAAAGTCAAGTTCTCAAATGATAAAGCCTATATCTACGAAAAAGGAAAGCTGCTCGGGGTCGCAAGCGTTGACGGCAGACTTTACAAGCTACACTGCATACCAGTCCAACTCGCTGATACAGTCACCGCAGGGGCGGCTTGCAGTCTCAAAAAGCCTGATTTGTGGCATCAGCGTCTGGGACATATTGGTGAGCAAAGCCTGAAACTGTTAGTTCAAAAAGAGCTAGCTAAGGGTGTGACACTAAAAAGAGCAACTAAGTTGAGTTTTTGTGAAGGTTGTGTTCAGGGTAAGATGCAACGGATGCCGTTTCCCAAGCAGAGCAAAGTTAGGGCAAGGAAGCTGTTGGAACTAATTCATAGTGATGTTTGTGGCCCTATGAGAACTCAATCTATTGGTGGTGCAAAATATTTTGTTACATTCATAGATGATAAGTCTCGCTGGGTTACTGTATATTTCCTAAAAAACAAAAGCGAGGTTCTGAGCAAATTCAAAGAGTTCGAAGCTGCTACAACGAACTATAAAAATGCAAATATTAAAGTTTTACGAACAGACTGTGGGGGAGAATACTGTTCGAAAGAGTTTGAAAAATTCTGCGCTGAAAAAGGAATTAAGAGACAGCTTACGGTACCCAATAGCCCACAGCAAAATGGCGTGGCCGAAAGGATGAATCGAACTTTAGTCGAAACTGCTAGAAGTATGCTCAGCCACGCTGGTTTACCAAACAGTTTCTGGGCTGAAGCAATTGCGACTGCTGCTTATTTGCGCAATCGCAGTCCTACCGTTTCATTTGGAATCAGTTACCATTCAAAATTTTTATGGGTACTAAACCTAGTCTCGCCCACTTAAAAGTTTTTGGTTGCATTGCATATGCACATGTTGTCAAAGACTCACGGCAAAAGTTTGATGCAAAAGCTGTACAATGCAGATTTCTAGGATATTCAGAACGATCTAAAGGATATCGACTATATAATTTGCAATCAAGAAAAGTGTTTTGTAGCCGAGATGTTATTTTTCACGAAGCTAAATTTGACACAAAAAGTGATACAAACGTGATATTTGTAGAAGATGACGAAGAAATACCACAACATGGAAAAGAACCGGTGCAAACTGGCAAAGGTGATGAATCGAACAAGAACGCATCTGATCAAAATCAACATTCAACTGAACCCGTTCGACGCTCTACCAGAGTTAAGAAGCCTCCTAGTGAATGGTGGAAGGTTCAAAAAGGGCAAATTGCCGAAACTGAATTTCACCATGCTAATTTAGCAGCAGAAATACAGGAACCTCTCACGATCGCAGAAGCATTAGAAAGCGATTTTGCGAAAGAATGGAGGGCGGCGGCAGAGAGTGAAATACAGTCACTTATGGAAAACAACACGTGGGTCCTGGTACAACTGCCTGAAGGACGTAAACCAATCGGAAATAAATGGATATTTCGAGTAAAGTACCGAGCGGATGGATCGGTGGAAAGATTTAAAGCTCGATTAGTTGCGAAAGGCTACTCTCAAACTTACGGCATAGACTACGACGAAACGTTCTCACCAGTTGCCAGATTCAGCTCAGTTCGTGTTGTGTTGGCCATCGCAGTGCAGCTTGAAATGGAAATCCACCAAATGGATGTCACAACTGCTTTTCTTTACGGTCTCTTGAACGAAGAAATTTATATGGTGCAACCTGATGGTTTTGTCGATCAAAACAAAAAAAACTGGGTGTGTAGATTGCAACGCAGTATATATGGATTAAAACAGGCATCACGGTGCTGGAACATTCGAATTGACGAACATCTCTGTGAACACGGGTACAGAAAAACTGTTTCTGATCCGTGCGTTTATGTCAAAGTAGTGGGAGCGTCCGTTACGATAATAACATTATATGTAGATGATTTGCTGCTGGCAAGTAACAGTTCACAAATGCTGAGTGAAACTAAAAATATCCTGAAAAGCTCGTTTAAGATGAAAGATCTGGGTGCGGTACACTTTCTACTCGGTGTCAAGATTGACTACAACAAAAAGAAAAGGACTATGTGTCTAAGCCAAGAAAGATATGTGAAAAAGTTACTCGAAAAATTTCAAATGCAAGACGCCAACCCTGCACCGACTCCGCAAGAACCTGGTCTCAAGTTGGCTAAAAATAATGATAACAAGACAAGTCTAAATCAAGAGTCATACCAAGCCGCAGTGGGAGGGCTACTTTATGCCGCTGTAGCTACCAGACCAGACATAGCTGCTGCAGTGGGAGTTGTCAGTCAGTTTAGTGCAAACCCAGGAACGAATCACTGGGCGGCAGTGAAGTGCATATTTCGTTATCTCAGAGGCACTCTAAATCATGGTATTTGCTACTCTGCTTCTGCCAAAGATATCGAGTTAGTTGGGTATTCAGACGCTGACTGGGCGGGCGATGCGCAAGACCAAAAATCTACGTCAGGATTCGTTTTTAAGATTGCAAATGGACCCGTCAGCTGGCTTAGTAAGAAACAAGCTACAGTTTCTCTATCAACTGCTGAAGCTGAATACGTTTCGCTGAGCACCGCCGCCAAAGAGCTGATGTGGCTGAGATCACTACTTTACGAGTTGGGCTTTGAACAAAATCAACCGACTACAATCTACGAAGATAATCAGAGTTGCATAGCAATGCTAAAAAATTTGGTGTCACATGCACGCACAAAACATGTTGACATAAAGCACCATTTCATCCGTGAACAAGTTCAGTTGAGAAAGATGAAAGTCATTTTTTGCCCAAGTTCTGAAATGCAAGCAGACATTTTCACTAAAGCACTGCCGAAAAAAAAATTTATTGCAATGCGTTATATGATTGGTATCTGTGACCTTAGTGGCTAAGTGGGAGTGTTAAAAACAGTGTAGCCAACTAAGAGCACAGCTACGATCTGTTCTAGCTCTTACTTGTTTTGTTACTGTAATTTGGTCTATATACAGTATATAATTACTGTCTCGTGTTTTGGCTGTCTTGAACTTATCAGCTCAAAAATCGATGCCTTTCTACCTCAATTAACACATTGTTCGTTATATATTCTAAAAATATGTTTCAAGGCAAATATTTTGGCCAAGTTTCAGAAAAATTGATGCAGCTTACAGTTAGCAGTGAAGTCGCAAAGTCGGAAAAATGACGTTTTAAAAACTTATTCACATTCGATCATTTCGTCACAATTAAAAAACTTTTTGTTTAGATTCTTTACACAAAGTAAAAGCACATATACTCTAGTTTATGCACACAAAGTTTAGTACAATTTGCTTGAGTGGTTGTGGAGTAATGTCTGTTTGAACTGTGAAACTGTGCGTAACCTGTAAAGTACTCAAAGCAATAATGATAAATTCCAAAAAATTCAGACACTTATTTTGAAATCAAAAGAAAAACGAACCTTTATCTTTCATTTTTCTTATTTGTGGCAAAAACATTACATGTGCTTCACAAGCTGGCCAATCTGATATCTGGTTTGATTTTTTGAACTGTTATGCTTCTATTGTGTGATGTCTGGCTCACAAATGGTGATTGGTTAAAAATATTGGCAGATATTGGTAGTCTAGTGTCTGGCAGTATTTATTTGACACCATATGGCATTTCACTAGTTTCTCAGTGAACGTACAATTTCAAAGCAAAAAGTTCTGATTTTGCAGCCTATGAGCAAAACTGCTTTGGCGACACTACCACCTTAAGGTGGTAGTTCCAGAATCGCAGTTTTTTTTTACATGAGGCTCTTTTCAAAGCTCTTTTTCAGAACAACCAGTAAAGCGGTAATAAAATGGGTACAATTTTTCGAAACAAGACTCAAAACTTTTTACTATCACGTTTTAATCACTGATAAAATCCCACGTTAAGACTAGCTACCCCGTTGGCTTACAGTTCAGTAAGCCAACGCGGTATCTAGTCTTAACCATGGTATTTTACACCAAATAAAAAATGCTCTGGGTGTTTTTTGGTGTAGTTTAAGAAAATCATAGTCTCTTAACTCGTAATGTATAGACCTGTCAGAAAAATGGGTCACTGCGATTATGGAAATACCACCTTAAGGGGGTAGTGTCGCGAAAGCAGTTTTACTCATAGGTTGCAAAAAGAGATCTTTTTGCTTTGAACTTTTACGTTCACTGAGAAACTAGTCCAATGCTATACTGTTATAAATAATTACTGCCAGACACTGGACTACCAATATCTACCAATATCTTGAACCAATCACCGATTGTAAGCCAAACATCACACAATAAAGACATAAAAGTTTAAAAATTAAGCCAGATATCAGATTGGCCAGCTTGTGAAGTACACATAACGTGTCGACGCACAGTTTTTTGCCACAAATAAGAAAAAGAAAAATAAAGGTTCGTTTTTCTTTTGATGCTAAAAAAGGCGTCTAAATTTTTCACAATTTATCATTATTGCTGTGAGTACTTCACTGTTTACGCACAGTTTCACAGTTCAAAAAGGTATTACGCCGCAACTACTCAGCAATTAGCACTAAATTTTGTGTGCATAAACTACACCATATGTCCTTTTAGTCTATGTAAACAAACTAAACAAATAACTTGATAATTGGGACGAAAAAATCTAATGTGTATAGGTTTTTAAAACGTCATTTTTTCGACTTTGCGACCTCACTGTTAACTGTATACTGCATCAATTTTAATAAAACTTGGCTAAAATACTTGGCTTAGCATATATTTTCAAAATATATAAAGAACGATGTCTTATCTTTTTCTAAAAATGTTTTTTCAGTTACGCCAAATCGACTGCTTTTGCGACACTACCCCCTTAATTCGAAGCCAAACACTAAACTTTAAGTATGGGAATACAAAACCAAAACACTAACTTAAGCGTTAGTGTTGGCTAAGCGCTTAAATAAACGCTTAGCGAAGTTTAAGTATGTGAATAGCACTTATCGCTTATAAGTACTGTTATTTAGCTAGCCATTTTTATTTAACTTGACTATTCGCTATTAACTACCAGCCTATTTATTTTAACTTAACTATTAACTATTAACTAGCCAATTATTTATTTTAACATGTAACTAGTCATTTTATTTTTTTAAACTATTAACTAGCGCTTAAACTGAATAAAAATAGGCATTTAACTAGCTTCTCAAAACAGTGTTATTGTGAAGTATTACTTGAATTAGGTACTTGTATCATTTCTATGGCGCAAAGTACGCATGATATCTACGATTTTGACTGGATAAAAACTGCCGTGGTCAGAGATGCACGGAGCACGGAGAGGGTGTTTGTCCTACGGTGGAGAGGGAAGTTGTCAGTAATTGTGTTCGGTTTGTTTTTTCCAGTGACACCCACAATTTTTCCTTTCAACTAACTTGTTAACCACAGTCGGAAAATTTTCAATTGTTAACCCATTTTTGGGGCACTTTCGGCCCTCAGGAGGGTGGAGGGGTGAGAAGGGGGTGCCCGTGTCAGAGGCTGGGCGTAGACGGCTGTCTGCCACAACTTGTGTTAGTATGTGATACTAAAATTAAGCTAAGTATATGGGTCGATTCATAACTTCTGAACGGACATTTGGACAAACGGACAGACGGCAGAACGGCTGTTCAATTCTTGCTTTTCTCCGTTCATCCGTACTAAACGGTACAATTTCACGTTGTGCGTAAGTCTGGCAAAGTTGAATTCTGTTCTACACTGCCAAAACTTTCGGGCATTTGGAACTGACAAACGGACCTACGGCTCAAAAGTTTAAATTGCACGTTTGTCCGTATGCTCGTACAGCCCAATGTCCGTACGTCCCAATGTCGATTGTCCTAAAAAGTATAAATTAAAACCGGCCGAAAAGTGCTTTGTCTGTTTGTGCAAAAGTGAAGGGAGGTAAGGGGGGTTCTCCCGGTAAAGCCTTACAGTATGACATTTTGCCTTATTCAAGGGCCTGAACGATGCTCCGACCGAAATAGCCCACTTCATGTACAGGAGAGTGATACCTCTTGTCTAATCTAGGCACATTCCTGATTCCTAATTTGAGGGGGTTCCCCTCCTTGAAATGTTTTGATAGGGGTGATCGGCGAGGTTGGGGGTACCTGGCCCCCGGCAGGAGAGGGGGGTGGTCCCTGGTTTTGGTTTTTTACGGCAAGAGTAGGAAAAATGTTTCAATTTTTATAGTTTAAGCTCAAGTTCATTTTTCTTGAGACACCTTTCTAACCACCAGAAGGAAGGTGGCCGATGTCCGACGGGGGTGCCCCTCTACCCCCCATCCACGCATATGCATCCATGGTCGGTAAGCCATTTAGTGAGAATCTTAATAGTCTCTGAAAATTCAAAATGAGAGAGAAACCGCAGCGATCAACAAGTATTCAAAAACTATCTTGTGAGAGACAAAGAAGTAAGCACCAGACCCTTCTTAAGTATAAGGGGCCTAACCGGACATGAAAATGTTTCTAACTATGCAGCTAAAGTTTGCAACGGTCGAAGTTTTTTGATCCGAGATAGATTCTAACCCGACCCGATCCGACCCAAACCGACTTCTCGTCAAGCTGCTATACAAACTCACAAACACAAAATTTTCTTGTTAGCTTGTTAATTTTTTGTTATGAGCTTTTCGTGATTTGTTTGTGATAGGCTCCGCGAATGTTTAGTCTGTGAGTCATTAGTCCATTAGTTTGACAATTTATACTTCCAATTTTTGACCCAAACTGACCCGTTCAACCTGCGGGTCGACAAATCTCAACCCGACCCGATTGCTAATTCTAGTCGCAAGAGGAAAAACAACCGTCGTAATAGTGTCAGTGAATTTCAGCCAACGCGCGCATAATAATATTTGCACTAAAAGTATCAACGTGGCAGTGATAAACACGATACTAAAAGCACACACGCACACAGACACAGCTGAATTTGCCAGCTAGTTAAATTCTAGTTGAAATGGCTAGTCTAATTCCTAGTTAAAATAATTGAATTTTTTAACTTGACTAGAATTTTAACTAGACGAATTTAACTATTAGCTATTAGCTATTAACTAGTAAATTTTGGCTAGTTAAATAATTTAACTATTAACTAGAATTTTAGCTAAATAA
>JASANF010004114.1:0-36935 GCA_030248245.1 Trissonchulus sp. WLG1_4 | reverse complement strand
CTCCTGGGACCCTACCCTGTCAACTCACATCACTGCCGTTTGAATGTAATGTCCCGGTATTTTTTGTAGTATTGGCTGTTACGTTAAATCAGTAGGTTAATGCAAATCTTTTATTTATATACCCGTTTCATAAAAATTCCCTGATCTGCCATGTATTAGGGGTGTACCCAGGAGGCAGGGGGATGACGATGTAAATTTTTTCCCACTGAATTCTCACACAAGTAGTTGGAGCGGTTTTTATGACCTATTCTTGTACGTATATATCTCTAACAGGGCACACACACATATATATATAATTTTAAACGATTTTCGGAAAAATGGAAAATTCCCGAAAAAAACGGAAATTTTGCTTTTCATTTTTTTCCGGAAAAAAAAAAATTCAACCTGATATATATATATATATATATATATATATCAAGCGCGGATCCAGGCGCGGGGCGCGTGTCTCTGAAAATTTTTTTCAGACTGGAAATTTTACACAAGGGTCCCCCTTTGATTTTCTCTCGCCCGACCGAAAAAAATTTTCGATAGCGTCTCTCCAATTGACTCCAAATTCAAAAATCAAAAAAATTCTCAATTTTTCTGTGGCTGCCGCCCCAGAACGCAACTGTTTTCCACCTTACTGGTTTTTTATCGTTCATCAAAGCCTATACATGTTGTACACAATAACATCATGCTATTTACTTGTGTACAATATGTGTTACTCGGATGCATAGCAGCGCACGGGGGAGGGCGCACCCCGCTTTCGATCAACCCCAAAGAAATTGTCAACAAGGGTCCCCCCCTTCGCCGCGAAAGGCCACGAGACGCGCTCCCCATCGACCAAATTTGAGCTTAAAAATCGAAAAATTTTTGAATTTTTCGCTGGGCGGCCCCCGCCCCAGACCGGCAACATGCTGGCAACTTACTGTAATATTTAGTGTGTTTTGTCATCAAAGGCCTATGCATGTCTGCACAAAAATAGTATTATGCTGCATTAGTGCATTTGCTCTTGAGTACATATTTTCTCTCCTTTCGTTTCAATATTCTTTTCTGATACAGAAGAGGTTCAAACTGAAAAACTGAAATGTTTTGCATTTTAATCTAATGTTTTGCATTTTACTCTAATGTTTTGCTCATTGCTGCATAGTGAAAACTGGAGTATTTTGAAAAACCTTTTTCCATATCTCCTCAAAAAAGGATTAATTTGCCCTCAAAAAAAATTTTCCAAATTTTCGCTGGGGTGTCGGCAACTGTGTGATTTGATAAATGTCGGAGATTTTAAAGTATATCCCGGTGAACATGTTGCTTCTGGGGCTGCCGCCCCCACCCAACTGTGTGATTTGATAAAAGTCTCAGATTTTAGAGGTTAATCTGGGCTGAAAACATGAAGGTGTTTGGCGCTACCGCCCCCAGACCCCGCAACCGTCTGTATTTATTTTTAGAGAGTGTGAAAACTAAAAAGGTGTCTAACTTTCGCTGTATTATATTTGAATGTATTTTGACGAGGGGGGGGGGTCTCTGAAAAAATGCCGGATCCGCCACTGATATATATATATATATATATATATATATATATATATATATATATATATATAGATATATAGATATATATATATTTGCTTTTATACAGGCAAAAACCACATAGCACAAAAAATATAAATTTTTCGACACAAAAATTAGAATTTTGGCACAATTATGCACGCAAAATTTAAAAAACACCCTGCTCGGCCCAACTGACATGATATAATTGACGGAGATAAACCGGACACAACGGAGCACACCTTCCGTTTTCAAAACTGGTCCGACCAACTTGCTGAACACTGAGACAACAGGTGGCGTGGATTTCGGTGACCACTCGCTGTACTCTTGGCGATATTTCGTTCTTTTTCGTAGCGAAATCGCGTGTTTTCGTTTATTATAGGTTCAGGAATTTTTTGGTCAGACTCAAGTGTATTTATGTTTTATAGTAAAAATGACCTGTCATCCAAATTTTGATAATATACAACTCCACGCAACTGGAGTCTCTGGAAATGTCTGAGAAGAGTACAGAATGAGCAAACAGAATCAAAAACTGACAAACCAACTTACAGTATTGTGCGCCTGACAGTCGCTATATAGAGCACTTCCAGACACTTTCCAGCAACCGACAAGGCTTCTTCCCGGTCACTCATTTTGCCCTGGTCTTTGCGTTTCCGGAATTTTTTCGTGCGCCAAATTAGACCCAGCCATTCCCGCTTAAGACAGAAGAACACACATGTATGAGGGGGATGGACCAAACTCGAGGAGGTACTCAAAATTGAAATCGGCACTTTTTCTGCGAAATTTTCTGGAAATTTCAGCAAAATTTAGGGGTATTTTTGTTCGATCAGGGGGGGGCTTCGGGGACCCCCCTAATCGAACAAAAATACCCTAAATTTCCCTAAAATTTGCAAAAATTTCGCAGAAAAGTGCAATTTTTTCCAAATTTTGGGGACCCTCCCCCCCGGCCCCTCGATTTTTTTTGAGGGGGTCCCCCCATCCCCCCTCATACATGTGTGTTCTTAATAATTATGTCTTAAGCGGGAATGGCTGGGTCTAATTTCAGCACACCCTGGAAAAAGAGTACCAGAAACGCAAAGACCAGGGCAAAATGATGAGCCGGGAAGAAGCCTTGTCGTTGCTGGAAAAGTGTCTGGAAGTGCTCTACTATAGCGACTGTCAGGCGCACAATACTGTAAGTTGGTTTGTCAGTTTTTCGATTCTGTTTGCCTCATTTCTGTACTCTTCTAGGACTCAGAGACTCAGTTGCGTGGAGTTGTATATTATCAAAATTTGGATGACAGGTCATTTTTTTACTATAAAACATAAATACGCTTAAGTCTGACCAAAAAATTCTGGACCCTATAATAAACGAAACACGCGATTTCACTACGAAAAGAACGAATTGCTAGCATCAAGAGTACAGCGAGTAGTCACCGAAATCACGCCACCTGTTTTGTCTCAGTGTTCAGCAAGTTGGTCAGACCAGGGTTTTTTTTTTGAAAACGGAAGGTGTGTCCAAGTTGTGTCCGGCGAAAAAAATTTGTGTCCCGTAAGCGTCGAGTGTGTCTGGGTGTCAGTTCGGCCGTTCGAGTCAAGCAGGTTGTTTTTTAAATTTTGCGTGCATAATTGTGCAAAATTCTAATTTTTGTGTGCAAAAATTTATATTTTTGTGCTAACTAAATGCGTTTTCTTTGCCTGTATAAAAGCAAATATATATATCTATATATCTATATATATATATATATATATATATATATATATATATATATATATATATATATATCTAGTGGCGGATCCAGGCATTTTTTTCGGGGGGGGCGCGACCCCCCCCCCCTCGGCCACTACAAATACAAGTCAATAAAAATTCACTACTGCGGGGGTCTGGGGGCGGAAGCCCCCCGAAGCTAGACACCATTAGTGTTTTTCACCCCGGGGTAACCTCTAAAATCTGATCAGATCACACGGTTGCGGGGGTCTGGGGGCGGTAGCCCCCAGAAGCCAGACACCTTTAGTGTTTTTCACCCAGGGATGACCTCTAAAATCTGAGACTTTTATCAAATCACACAGTTGCGGGGGTCTGGGGCCGGCAGCCCCCAGAAGCCAGACACCTTTAGTGTATTGCACCCCGGGATATCCTTTAAAATCTGCAACATTTATCAAATCACACAGTTGCGAGGGACTGGGGGCGGTAGCCCCCAGCGAAAAATTTGGAAAATTTTTCTTTTTTGAGGCCAAATTTAGTCCTTTTTGAGGAGATTGCTATGGAAAAAGGTTTTTTCAAAAGTGCTCCGTTCACTATGCAGCAATGAGCAAAACATTAGAGTAAAATGCAAAACATTAGATTAAAATGCAAAACATTGAGTTTTTCAGTTTTAGGTTGAACCTCTTCTGTATCAGAAAGGAATATTGAAACAAAAGATGACAGTGTGTTACTCAAGTAAATGCACTAATGCAGCATAATCTACTCTTGCAGACATGCATAGCCTTTGATGACAAACACAATAAATATACTGTAAGTCACTTGTTGCTGGGGTCTGGGGGCGGCAGCCCCCAGCGAAAAATTTGGAAAATTTTTCGATTTTTAAGCTAAATTTGGCTTGGGGGCCTCAAAAAAGAAAAATTTTCCAAATTTTTCGCTGGGGGCTACCGCCCCCAGTCCCTCGCAACTGTGTGATTTGATAAATGTTGCAGATTTTAAAGGATATCCCGGGGTGCAATACACTAAAGGTGTCTGGCTTCTGGGGGCTGCCGCCCCCAGACCCCCGCAACTGTGTGATTTGATAAAAGTCTCAGATTTTAGAGGTTATCCCTGGGTGAAAAACACTAAAGGTGTCTGGCTTCAGGGGGCTACCGCCCCCAGACCCCCGCAACCGTGTGATCTGATCAGATTTTAGAGGTTATCCCGGGGTGAAAAACACTAAAGGTGTCTAGCTTCTGGGGGGCTGCCGCCCCCAGACCGCCGCACCACTGAATTTATATTGAATTGTATTTGTAGTGGCCGAGGGGGGGGGGGGGCGCCCCCCCCCCAAAAAAATTCCTGGATCCGCCACTGATATATATATATATATATATATATATATATATATATATATATATATATATATATATATATATATAGATATATATATATATATTTGCTTTTATACAGGCAAAGAAAACGCATTTAGTTAGCACAAAAATATAAATTTTTGCACACAAAAATTAGAATTTTGCACAATTATGCACGCAAAATTTAAAAACAACCTGCTTGACTCGAACGGCCGAACTGACACCCAGACACACTCGACGCTTACGGGACACAAATTTTTTTCGCCGGACACAACTTGGACACACCTTCCGTTTTCAAAAAAAAAACCCTGGTCTGACCAACTTGCTGAACACTGAGACAAAACAGGTGGCGTGATTTCGGTGACTACTCGCTGTACTCTTGATGCTAGCAATTCGTTCTTTTCGTAGTGAAATCGCGTGTTTCGTTTATTATAGGGTCCAGAATTTTTTGGTCAGACTTAAGCGTATTTATGTTTTATAGTAAAAAAATGACCTGTCATCCAAATTTTGATAATATACAACTCCACGCAACTGAGTCTCTGAGTCCTAGAAGAGTACAGAAATGAGGCAAACAGAATCAAAAACTGACAAACCAACTTACAGTATTGTGCGCCTGACAGTCGCTATAGTAGAGCACTTCCAGACACTTTTCCAGCAACGACAAGGCTTCTTCCCGGCTCATCATTTTGCCCTGGTCTTTGCGTTTCTGGTACTCTTTTTCCAGGGTGTGCTGAAATTAGACCCAGCCATTCCCGCTTAAGACATAATTATTAAGAACACACATGTATGAGGGGGGGATGGGGGGACCCCCCCAAAAAAAATCGAGGGGCCGGGGGGGGAGGGTACTCAAAATTTGGAAAAAATTGCACTTTTCTGCGAAATTTTTGCAAATTTTAGCAAAATTTAGGGTATTTTTGTTCGATCAGGGGGGGGTCCCCGAAGCCCCCCCCCCCAAACAAAAAATGTTGACCCCGTTACATGTATGATTAAGAATTAATCAAGAATTATTTATAGTGTATTACACAACCAATACGAAACAGTCTGATTGAAAAAAACAAACATAATTCATTGTACAGACTAGAGCATTTGAAAAAAAAACAATAATGGATATAACAAACATGTTGGTAGAATAACAAAATCGGCCATGAAAGAAAAAACTACAATCTATTTATATAGCTGAAAAAATCTCTGCTCCTCAATAAGAAAAAAATCAACTTAACAAATTCCGCACCTGGACAATATAGGCACCGACACCAGTGGCGATGAAGGGGTTCGTATAGGAAACTCCAATCTTATTCACAACACCCAAATAGCTGAAACAAAAATAAGAAACTTGGGATGGGTTGGATTGGATACTAAATCAAAACTGCATCATTTTGTTATACTCCAATGAAATACGAATCGTGGTTCTATGTATATACGAAGCTCACTTAATTTCCTTTCCTGTATTTCAAAAAGCAACACAATTTAATTTAAAAATAAGTAAAACTAAAAATGAAACTATGTGAAACTGGAGTTTAGACTTACGGTTTTTTGTCTTCCCCGTGGACTCCACCAATTAGATAAGTATTCCACAAGAAATTGAAGCGTGACCGTCTGAAAGAGAATTAAACCTAATTCACAATTCCTGAGCACCATATCATTAGTATAATATGTATACGTATTCAATATGGTATCTTGACTGATTACTTTACATCATTTGTGAATACCACAGCTTTGTTACATCTGTTGCTTAGGCATAAATACCAACCAAACCCTTCTATACCGGAAAATTGGAATGTCAACGAGTATCTGCATGTTAAAAAAAGGCCAGGCTTTGAGAACTCATTTTTTCAGGTTTGGGCTTAGGCTTTAGGTGTAAGCTTAGGTCAGGTTTACAACAGAAGAACAAAATACGTGCAAACAGCTAAGGCTTCTTATCTGTATGACGAGTTTTGTATTGTTCACTTCACTCAAAGAGCTGGAGTAAGATTTTATACCAACCTGTTGTACAGTACAGCAGTCAGCCAATTGTGCAGGGCCACAGGGCTAAGGTCCATTTTCGGATCCACACACTTCAATTCGCTTCTGAAATAACAAATCATCATATTTCGACGGTGTTTTTATGCAAGCAGTTATTTAGAAAGCATAATATAGAGATCCGGTTCGTTAATTAACTAATTAAAAAGGGATCTATATGCCATTTAGAAAAGTATATAAGTATTGATGTGTACTCGTACTAAAAAGAAATAGTAATATTACATATGGACTGAGCTTTGATCTATATACTATTGTAATAAATCATATAGCCTGTTTGTTAGTTTATTTCGAGCCTCAGATTCGTAAAGTATAAAGCCATAAAACTTCGGAATTTATCTAAAATTCAGTGTTCGGGTTTAAATTTTAGCTTTCATGATGTTGACGCTGATGCGGTTTCAACTGTTTACGATCCAGTCGAGCAAAGAGTTGTTCGCAAATAACAGTCTAGACGATTTTATCAACTTGTAATTAAATACACGACAAACTTTTTCGACATATGTAACTGTAGGCGATAAACTGTTTCAGCCTGCGTCTTCACTTCACCCACATATTGCGTTATTTAAATAAAAAACCTTCAATCCAATTTTACTGTTTTAGATACATACTAAACACTGGCGGTCCCAGACTTCGATTTCGGGGGGGCGGAGGTCTGAAGAAATTTTTTGACTTTTTATAATAGTGTTTTTCAGCTTTACGCTAATTTGTTATAGCCGCAGCCATATCAAGGGCAATGAATTGAGTCTGTTTGTAGTAAAACCAGTGGTGTACGCAGGAAAAAAATGGAGAATTTTTCAATTTTTAGGTTGAATTTGGTCAACTGGAGACGTATCAGAAATTTTTTTCCGACAGGAAAATGAAACACATGATGGGAACGTCACATCAGACAGAAGACAGTGTATTACACAACTAAATGCAGCAAAAAAAATTGGGAAAAATCTTTGATTTTTAGGCCAAATTTGGTCAATTAAGGACGCATCAGAAAAATTTTTCGGCCGGACTATAAAACCCAAAGGCGGGACCCTTGTGTAAAATTTCAGTCGGAAGAAATTTCGGGGAAGGCGTCCGCCCCCCACGCCCCCCCTGACACTAAACTACTCAATCAATACATCACTGACTGTTTAGTTTCAATAATTGTCTTGAGGAATTGGTAGTCGGCGTAGTCGCCCAAAACACCGAGCAGGGTTTTGTCATTGACGCTGTACAGGCGTGAGACATTTTTGTAGCGGGCCAGTTTCCCATACGACGCCAGTGTGTCTGCTGCGATGGCCACGCCCCCCTCAAACGTCAACGCCACCACCGATGTTCCCGTGCAAATTGGACTCCTTCAATTCATAACTGATAAATGTATAATATTAAATGACGTTAAATTAGCATCGAAATGTCAATCATCATCATGTATGTATATATGAATTCATTCAATGAATTTCAATTTTCAAACAAGTTCTTCCAAAAATTATATTCATTCAAAATTCAACAAATATGCAAAAAACTACGGAAAGTGATATAATATATTCTATTATAAAGATTCGGAAACTGGTTCCAACATATAACCCCAACGGGTCGATAACTATGAATACATATCATGAATAGAATAGCAACTGACATGGTATTGCCGACAGGTTCTTGCAAAGCACGGAGCCAAGGTCTGTCTGAAACTGCTTCCGCCGCCATTTTCCCAAACAAAATCTCGCTAAATCTAAAAAACATATAATGAAACAGAAAAGAGATTGGTCAGTTTACCGAAATGTGCTCCGGGGGAAGCATCGCCAGGGGGAAGGATTAAAATGTATATATATTTTTATATATATATATATATATAAATGTATATATATATATATATATATATATATATATATATATATATATATATATATATATATATATATATATATATATATATATATATATATATATATATATATATATATATATATATATATATATATATATATATATATATATATATATATATATATATATATATATTAATTACTAATCAGCATATTTTTTATAAATTTTTTTTAATTTTTTTTTACCCATTCGATTGAGAGGCATTTTTTAACTATTAGCGTAGCGGAGCCAAGACTTTCGAAAGTATGAATAGCCCGAATAGTATGAATAATTTTTTAGATAATAATACAGTCATCGGCCCGTATTCACATACTAACACTAACGCTTAAACTTAGTGTTTACACTTAGTGTTAGCGCTTATAAGCGCTAAGTGTTATTCAGGTGCATCTTCGGCAAGGGGGGAAAAATTCAAACTAGGGATGTCGCGGATGTCACTTTTTTGACATCCGCGGATGCGGATGCGGATGTTGACTTCTGACATCCGCGCGGATGCGGATCTTTTTAGAATACGTTCTAAACAAGTTATGAGCCAAATTTTTGAAAAAATTTTCACTAAAAAATACATAATACACTAAAAATAGCAAGTATGAATGCAAGAATGAAAGTACTAAGGAATGAGGCTTAGATAAAACAGTTTGTATCAAAGTTGTGCATTCATTATATATATCTTCTAAGCCATGCGCCGCCATCAACAGTTTGTTTAAAACGCTATTGGTTAACTTTATGCCAACTCAAAGGCTATCGGCGTGGCCCTCTGGTTACTTGATGCTTTTGGTTTTGGTTGGTGTATAATCACAATACGTACTCTGTATATTCTTTTTAATCTACGAAAGCATGCAAGTTAAAAACCAATAATATTGTTTTGACAATCATTGCTTTACAAGTTTGTAGACTAGCACTAGTCTCTCTCAAACATGCAAAACTCAGTTAGAATATGCCCGCAATATCAAATATTTGTGAAGCCTACTTTAGAAAAGAGCGATTTGCAACCAACAATGAGGTGAAAAAGCCTAGAATAAAGTATCAATCCACCGTTTTAAGAGCAAAACTATCAGTATATACATGCACAAAAATCAAAATTGCCGTCTGGGGCCGTATTCTCAAAATTACCTGCAGGTAAAGTTAGGCTAACTTTACCCACAGGTAAGGTGAAGGTAAAGTTAAATCTGTGGGTAAAGGTAAAGTTAAAATTGAAAACAAGGTTAACGTCGACGGTTGAGGTTAAAAATTTGCACAATACTTTAACTTTAGCTGCGAAACAAGATAAATCAGTTTTCTGGCCCGAATATTAAAGATAACCTTAGCCATCACATTGGCTTTAGTCATGGTTTGAGAATACGACTTTACCTTCACCTTACCTGTGGGTAAAGTTAGCCTAACTTTACCTGCAGGTAATTCTGAGAATACGGCCCCTGATTTTCTACATTTTTAGTAATTTTTGCCGATTCTGCAACATCCGCACATCCGCATTAAATTTTTGCGGATGCGGACGCGGATGTCAAAAAGTTGCGGATCATCCGCGGATGCCGGATGCGGATGCGGATATCCGCGACATCCCTAATTCAAACACACATTTTTCAGCGTAAAAACACGTTTTTGTAGGTTTTCGTATGCGCTGAGTTTGTTTTTAGCAGTTTCCAAGCGAAAAAGTGTTGATTTTCAGCTTTTTAAAAAAATTCAAATTTTGTCGAAAATCTTAATTTTTCGTTATATTGGGGCTAATTCTCGCAAAATAAGACCAGCTCGCTCATTATATCAGTCAGAAAATTTATGAGCATATATTAACACATAATAATATATTTTATTCAGCTTTATTTGCTACATATCTTGCTTATTCTAGCCAAAAAATGTTGATTTTTTCAATTATAAAATAGGCGAAATGAACTTACTTATGTAAAAAGGAATTTAAAATTCAAACTTTTATACTTTTTTGCGCAACAGATGGCTATTAAACATTTTTCCCCAAAAAATAGCACACTTATGAAATAAATACGGCGTTACAATAAATTCTAATGCCTCAAATCCTAGTTCAAAGCTTCCCTAATGCTCAGAGCCAAGCTCACGCTGACGGGCAAAATTCTGTTTTAAAGTTCAGCTTTATTCACTTTTCCACAGTAGCAAAAGTCCTTTTATTTGATGCAGGAAACTAAGACTCATTTTTTGCTCACCCACAACGAAGTTTAATCGTGAGCACTAAGCCTCAGCCTAACCACTAAGCCGAAGCCTGAGCTCTGAGTCTAAGCGCTAAGCCTAAGCACTACACAGGAAAAAAAGTTGGTACAAAAAAAGTACAAAAGTGGGTTTGTACTTTTTTTGTACTATTTTTGTACTTTTTATGTACTTTTTATGCACTTTTTTGTACTTTTTGAAGTGGTTTTTTTGAAGTTTCGTCGCTATCATTTATTTTATAGCCTTTTTGGATCACCGTAGTGTACTTTTTTTCGATCTGATACATGTGCTGTTTGATAAGACTAACTTATTGTTTTTTGTTAATTCGGTTCTTTTTGTACTTTTTTAGTACTTTTTTGTACTATTTTTGTACTTTTTTTGTACTATTTTTGTACTATTTTAAAAAATAGTTTTCTGCTTTGTGTCATACCTTTTAATATGTTTCCATAACTTTTCAATGATTAGCGATCCATATATTAATGATTTTTGCCTTATTTTGATATGCCGTTTTTGTACTTTTTTGTACTTTTTTTGTACTATTTTGTAATATTTTGTACTTTTTTGTATCATTTTCTAATTATTTTTGAGTGTGGCTATGTTTATATAATATCATGTATGTAGCTTATTATAGCCCACAATCCATCGGTGGTGACACTGGTCACTGGTAAGTGGTTTCTGCCCGGCGAACGGCCTTAAGGTGGCACTCCTGAAATGTGGGTTTTGGCCATTATTTTGAAAACGCGCAAAAATAAACATGCATCGTAAGAACAAAAGTTGATCAGAAGTGAATTTCCTCCAGTTTGATGAACATATCACATAAAAAAATTTTTGAACATTTTTGAGCAAATTTCGTCAAGAAAAATTTTCACGGAAATGCCTTCACAAGCCAGTGCATTTACACGTATGTAATGAATTTGAATGGTTGAAAAACACTAGCAGTTGTGTTTTACTCAAACGTAATTAAAAATTTTTGGTGTTTTATTGAGTGTGGTATATTTTTTTGTGAACTAACGCAATACTTTCTGCATGAGACAGCAATATAGTGCGTGTGAATACAAACGTAAATTTTCGGCTTGCAATTTTAAAAAATTGGCTCAACAAAAATTGTTAAAATTTGGCACATAAATAAATGCACCTTGTCATTTTCGAGCGGTCGCAAAATTTGATTTTTGGCAAATCGATAGTATCTAAAAAATTTAGCCAAATTTATGTTTTTCAAAAATCGCGATTTTAGTGTTTATCGATATATCAGTCATATTAATCAAAAATGACTTCTTGCGACCGCTCGATCACGTTAAGGCAAGCAAAATGAGCTATTGATTGTGCAACAGCTAGTCACTTGTGAAGAGAAATCGCAAGCCGAAATTCCACTCACATTTGGTCTACAGTGAATGCTAATTTGTATCAATCAAGTTCATTTTTGTATTCAGGCATACTTTTACACCAGCTTGCCATTGTGTATCCAAAATTGGCCCCAAACTGCCGTTTTTTGAAAAGTCACATTTCAGGAGCGCCACCTTAAAGGTGATACTAACGAATGTGCAGTTTTTTTAAATTTTGGAAAAAATTTGGTTAATTCAAACTGAATTTTTTTAAAAATAAAGTCTCCAAGACATTGATTCATATACACATAATGGCAAATGAAGTCAGCGGTATCATGGCCCGAATTCACATACTAAGAGTTATTCACATACTAACGCTAAGCGTTTGCTAAGTGTTAGCGCTTAATTTGTACTAAACTGTTATTCACAAAATAAACGCTTAAAAATTAGTGTTATACTAAACTTAGCGTTTAGCAACTTTTGTGCTTAGTTTTGGCTTTGGCTTGGAGTGTGCTCCCTGCTTGATGTGGATCCGGAATTCGTTATTTATCGGCATTTCCATTTGGTATTTATAAATCCGATTATGGATTTATTTAAATTACTATTTGTTATTAATAATATATATTTTTCTCGAACTATAAATTTGTAAAAAATGTTTTCAGCAGGTGGATTCCTGAGAAATGCAAAATCAGCTCTACATGTTTCAGGGGGCATATCGTGAAAAATATAAAAATAAAAAATAAATATAAAAAATAAATATAAAAAATATAAATTTTCAAATAGAAGTTCTTGAAGAAAAATTACTTCGATTAAGATGCTCTACTCAAAAATGTAAAAAAACGAATTTGGACAACAAAGTGCATTTTTTATTTTTGGCGATTAAACGAGCAAAATGGATCGAATTGGTCGGAAAATGTTACCAATATATCCTAAATTGCATGCCCTTCCTTCCCATGGCGGCCAAGAACCTCCCCCACTCTCCCCACCCCTACCCCACACCATCCACTAACTAAGCGCTTAGCGCTTAGGGAGCTCCCGAGGTCCCTAAACTTAAGCGCTTAATTCTAAGCCAAACACTAAATTTTAAGTATGTGAATACAAAATTGAAACGCTAAGTTAAGTGTTAGTGTTTGCTAAGCGTTTAAGGTGGTAGTAACGAATGTGCAGTGATTTTTAAATTTTTGAAAAAATTTAGTTGATTGAAACTGTATTTTTTGAAAATAAAGTCTGTAAAAAATTGATTCATATACACAAAATGGCCAATGAAGTTAGCGGGATTATGTGAAAAATTTTTGGGAGCAAGCCAAGCCTACAAGCCAAACTACACAACAGGAGAATAGAAATTTAACAGTTTTGGCCACTTTTCTAAGCGCATGCGCAGCGCATGAACACAAAAATGAACATGAATAAACTTTTGCAAATTTTCTATACCCAAAATTAAAATTTTTCAAATTGCCTATATTTTTGCGCAGATATAGAACCCGAAAGTTGAGTGTGAATAGACACTTTTTACTTTGAAACCGTATATTTCATTTAATAATCGACAAATCATAAAATCGTGCATTTTGGGTCTAGATAATTCACTTTTAAATATTTGTGTCATTTTTCGCATGTTTTTGTTCTTTAAACTTTTCAAAAAGTGGCCAGATTTGAAAGTGCTCAAAAAAAGCCAAATTGATCTACTTTTAACACGTGCCATACAAATCATCTTTACAGTTGTACAATAAGAGTTTGTTTAAATGTAGAAGAAAAGTAGCGCTTTCTAACGATATAAAAAATATGCGCTAAAATTAATTAATTATTGAATACTAGCCTGTTGAAAAACACTGCACATTCGTTACTACCACCTTAAATAAACACTAAGGGCCTATTCCTTTACCGGATTAAAGGGTTAATTATAATCGGACTAAACGGTTTAAAAATTATGCTGAAAAAAGCCATTCCAAAACCTCCGGATTAAACGGACTTAACAGCTAGCGCGCTGATATTCAAGTCCGTTTAGTCCGATCAAGCTGGACTTATTTTTAGCGCTAAACCGTTTAGTCCGGTAGTTTAGGAATGTCCCAAATTTATAATCGGACTAAATTTAGTCGGACTTAATTTAGTCCGGTGTCATTCCTAAACTTAATCTACCCAACACTCCTAAATTTGGATTTCTTCAGCAACTATGGTTTTTTCGCTCTAACCCATCAGTTTTGTCTCCGCCTACAAACTCTAATCTGATTGGCTGAGCAGTTGAAGTTGACAATTAACTCGCTGTTTAAAAACAGCGTTTTCGCAATATAACAAGCAGGCCCCAAAAGGGGGCAAGGTTCCTTCGCGGAGTGAAAATTCTGCGTAATTTATCCATAAGATTTCAGCTTCGCTTTTACTTGTGTGTATTTCCATGCATAGAATGCATTAATACCTGTGTACATTCGATTTTTACATTCAGAGCTTTTGTGTTGAAATCAAACTATAAATTCAACAATTTTCTCGAGAAATCATGCCATAGTTGCTGGAACTGCTCGTGATTACAGCACGCAGTCGCATATTTGACAAAGAAAACTCCTGTCAAAAGAGTTTATGCTGACAAAAACTGCTAATTTTTTTGCAAAAAACCGTATGGGGGTCGAACCCTCGAAGTAGGATAACAGAAACTTTTGGAAAAGCGCTTTTGACCACTCGACTACGCTACTTCGATGTCTATCGTTGTTTGGTTATGACTATGTAGAAAAGAAGTATGAAAACAGACATCGTCTAGACAATCACGTGATTAGCATGTGTATGTATCTTGTCTGAAAAATTAAAAATAGAGTTTTAAATCACAAAATTTTATAAAATGACAACTCAATACGTAGGCAAAAGTGTTATTGAGCATTTTGTCATTAGAAACCGAAGCTTTCAAAAAAAAGAGCAGTCAGTTCCCATATTGACTTTACGTGTTAATCATACGCGCCTATTACCATGTAGCTGCCATAATAACACTGCGCAGAGTCGATTTCAAAACAATAGTTCCTTCTCTAGAAGGAACAAAAATGTATTTGCAGCTGCACAGATGTAAAAAAAACTAGCCGCAAATGACAATCTATTAATTGTTTAATCTCCATTGTATATAAAGACTATTTAGCACGTAACGCTTCAGGCCAGCGTAGCCGAGTGGTTAGAGCGCTCGCCTTCGACTCGACAGGTTGGCTGTTCGATTCCGACTTGAATAACTCAAGTCACGTAAAAGTAAATTTTTTGTTATTATTTTTGATAAAATATCAAACACATCATATCATATAAAACAATATTATTTTTTAACATATCAAAAATTTGTTACTTATTTAATTTTTGACAAGAATTTGTTGGAAATTGACCAAAAAAGCAATTGTGACGAAGATTTTTTTGAATACATTTTTTATAACAGATATTTAAAATACACTATAAAATAGCCCAATTATTCAGCTATAATTTGATATATAGATCGTCCAAATTGGTTAAGGTAGTGATAAGTAGCAAGAGCATAATTGGGGGGCACCGGGAAGTTAAGTCCGTTTAATCCGCGTAACAAATCGCGGACTAAAACTCCATGTAAAATGCAGCGAGTGGACTAAACAGACTTATTTAAATCAGGTTTAGGAACGGAAATTTTTTAATCGGACTAATTTTAGTCCAGCTGAGAGTTTAATCCGGTGGTAGTTTAGGAACGGGATCGGACTAAAAAGTTTAATCCGGTGGTAGTTTAGGAATGGGTTCGGACTAAAATTAAGCAGCAGACTTATTTTAAACCGTTTAGTCCGTTTAGTCCGACTTGTCATTCCAAAACCTCGGACTAAAATAAGTCCAGTCCGTTTAATCCGGTAAAGGAATAGGCCCTAAGTATGTGAATAACACTTAGCGCTTATAAGCGCTAACACTTAGTGTAAACACTAACTTTAAGCGTTAGTGTTAGTATGTGAATACGGGCCCATAAGAAACAATTTTAGTAGGCAAGCCAAGCCAACAAGCCAACCTACACAACAGGAGAATGTAAATTTAACAGTTCTGGCCACTTTTCTAAGCGCATGCGCAGTGCGTAAACACAAAAATGAACATGAACAAACATTTGCAAATTTTCTAGACCCAAAATGATTTTTTTTAAATTGCTTTTAGTTTTGCGCAGATACATATCCCGAAAGTTGCGTGTGAATAGACACTTTTTACTTTGAAACCGTATATTTCATTTACTAACTAACAAATCATAAAATCATGCATTTTGGGTCTAGATAATTCACTTTTAAGTAATTATGCAATTTCTCACATGTTTTTGTTGTTTAAACTCGTCAAAAACTGGCCAGATTTGAAAGTGCTCAAAAAAGCCAAATTGGTCCACTTTTAACACGTGCCACATAAATTAACATTTGAGTTGTAAAATGAAAGTTAGCATAAAATTAGTATAAAAGTAGTGCTTTTGAATGGTATAAAGAATGTGTTCTAAAATTAATTAATTATTGAATACTAGCTTATTGAAAAAACACTGCACATTCGTTAGTGCCACCTTAAATTATTTAGTTTTCTAAACTATCATATTATTATTTTTGCTGTTGTTTGTTGTGTGTATGTTGAAAATAGCATTTTCAGCGCATTTGCAAGTATGGTTGGTTTGTTATTTGTCAAAAATAAACATTTTTGGGATACCCCATTTTTATGTTTTATTTGTACATACATATATACATATACATGTTGTCTTTTTGAATATTTTTGAGTGCGTTATGACGTTATAGGTGCAGAAAAACCCTGTGCAGTTTTTCAGGGAAAAAGTATTTTTTATAAAATTTTTGAATGTTATGAATTTCTTTGAATGTTAAAAAAATTCCGAAGTGACAAAATTTTCCAAATTTTTGACTCATGACAATTTTTTACAAAAACACTTTTGACCAACGCAACCAACGTATGCACTTTTAAGAGAGTTACCTTTCCTCTATACTTCTAAAGCTCAAAAACAGTGAAAAACGTTGTGGTTGACCTGTGACCGTTGAAAGTTTGTGCGGGAAAAAACCCCATTGTGGGGATAAAACCTATTTTTTTGGTGACAATTTTTTGCTAAACTCACCCATTGTTGCTACAAAAGTTAACTCATCTGGGCTACAAAACATGCGTAGACTTTGTTGAAACCGTTTATTTGGCCGCAAAACGTCGTTTTGGCCCATACCCCGACACCCCTTACGAAACCTGTTTTGGTGATGTTTCACCAAAATTTGGTATTTTTTTGCAATATTTAGGCTTTAGCTGCTGCGTACCACTAAAGTCCAAGAATGGTAGACGCGGGCGGTGTTTGTCCACTGTTTCTAACGTAATAAGCGGAAAAATCTGTTTTTAATGCATATTTGTGCAGAAGTCAGTTCTGCCAAAAAGGGTCGATTCTTAAAGAATTCGCCGGTACAATAAGAGCTTATTAGTAATAAACAGATTGTTATAAAAAATAATCAGGCAGGTCCGGGCCGAGCCGTTTGTCCAGCTGCTAACGCCCGGTCATGTAAAAACGAAGTTAAATCAATGTTTAACGATGAAATTGAGTTTATGCTCACTGCTAATTGAACAACCGAAAAAAGGGAGAGGTTTTTTCCCCGCATAGGGTTTTTCTCCCCGGAGGTTTCGAGGTATATATATTACTCAGAAACGTAATAGTTAGCATCCATTTTATTAGTGAAACAGTTGCAATAGTGCAAAAATTCACAAAGTACAAAAAATGTACAAAAATATACAAAAAATATACAAAATTTATATATACAAAATTTATACAAAATTTGTACAAAATATGTACAAAAGTCGAAACAAAATTTTATTCAAAAAAATGAAAAAAATAGCGTATTTGTCAAAACAATGTCTATTTCAGACGGAATTGGTCATAAGAACGAAAAAAACTGCAGGAAACAAATTTTTCTAAAAAGTACAAAAAATGTACAAAATTTCTACAAAAATTATATATACAAAAAATTACAAAATTTAAACAAAATTTGTACAAAATTTGTACAAAATATGTATATACAAAAGTCGAAAAAATTTTTTTTTCAAAGAAATAAAAAATTAAGCGTATTTGTCAAAACAATGTCTATTTCAGACGGAAATGGCCAAAAAATCGAAAAACTGCTTGTCGCGCAAAAAAATAAAAAAAAAACCAAAAAGTACAAAATTTGCACAAAAAAAGGACAAAATTTGTACAAAAATTCTACAAAATTTATACAAAACTTTTTTGTATAAATTTTGTATAAATTTTGTACTCACTTTTTTCCTGTGTAACACTCCGGCCAGGAAGCACTGTAGGGTGTAGGGTTTTTTCCCCGCACCACTATACATGCCGTGCAAATTAGGTGTTTTGTTGAGTGGCAGCAGGAATAAAATTGGGATCAAGTGCAGTTGGGGGGGGAAAAATAGTGGACCTATTTTTTGGTGTAGAGCACCTTGAGGGAAGCATTTTTTGTAATAGAACCCCTATCCACAAATTTGGATTTTCTGAGCTATGACCCCTTGAAAATTGCATTTTCAGTGTTTTCGGAAGTGAACGTAGGCCAAAGTTCGAAGCCAAAAATGGCTATAATCTTTGTTTTTGGATAGTTTTGAGTGCGTTATGATGTTTTAAGGCATCGTCTAGGCTTAGTTGGCAGGATTCTCTAGGCTAAGCTGGCAGGATTTTTTCTTAAAATTTCGATTTTTTATTGCCTAAGCCTGAGCCTAAGCCTAAGCCTGAACCTAAGCCTAAGCCTAAGCCTGATACTAAGCCTAAGCCTAAGCCCCATACTAAGCCTAAGCCCTAAGCCTAAGCCTAAGCCCAAGCCTAAATTAAGGCCAAGTTTGAATTTGGTCAAAAATTGGACGTTTCTGGCGAATTTGGCCAATTTTTTGGCAGGAACCCGGTCAAAGAGCCTTTGTTTTGATTCTAAAAAATTGTAAACAATAATATAACACCATTTAGAGACGATTAGAACGGAAAAAACAAGGGCTTCGGAAAGAAATTGCGAAAACGTCTCTCACTGAGGGTTCAGATTGCGGGGGGTCATATCTCAAAAAATCCAAAAAATGAAATAGGGGTTCTTGAAGCAAAAATGCTTCCCCCAAGGTGCTCTACTCAAAAAAATAGGTCCACTATTTTCCCCCCCCAACTGCATTTAACCCTAAAATTGGGCCACTAAATGCAAAGATCTGCGCTTCTTTGAAAAACAATTCTTAGATCAGTTGACTAGGATATACTAGCAGTGGCGTATCCAGGATTTCGCAAAGGGGGGGGGGCTGCGACGACCGGGGGGGGGGGGGGAGTGCGGAGCAACTGTGAGCCACCGCCGATAAAAGGGGGGCGGGGGCGGGGACGGCAACCCTCGGACCTTTTTTGAGTTTGTAATTGTAACCATCGATAAACTACAATTGTTAATCGGCAGCACACACTTAAGTGGGCGGGGTGCTGGGGGCGACCGCCCCCAGAAGTTGAAGCTTTTTTGAGATTTTAACCATCGAAATTGCATTGAAAATTGCACTTTCTACATGAAATAAAGAAATGTAATGGATCTACAGCTAGCATTTAGCAATGCGGGGGTCTGGGGGCGGCAGCCCCCAGAAGTTTTAGCTTTTTTGAGGTTTTAACCATCGAAATTGCAATGAAAACTACACTTTTTGAAGTTTTAGCTTTTTTGAGGTTTTAACCATCTGGCATCTACATTGCACTGACAACTGCACTTTTGACATACATATAGGCCAGCGTAGGCTATTTTATGGCTGCGTTCAAAAATTGGGGTTTTGCGATGATTTATCGTTGCAATATGCTTTTGCCAGGTGGCTTTTTCTGATCCGTCGTCAAGAACGACCGTTTCTGATGTGTGTTGTAATTTTAGGGTACTTGCCGTTAGCAGATCATTATTCAAAGTTCCAAATGGTCGACTGTGGCTAATTTTATTATACAGAAGCTATAAATTGGCCGAAAATTGCTAATATGTGTCGTTTTTAGCGTTAAAATAGCAATTAAATGCATTTTTAACGTTTTAAAACAAAGAAAACTCATCCCCCCTCCCCAAATTTTTTGTGGCTACGCCACTGCAGATTTGTAATGCTTCAAAAATTAAAATTAACAAAAAGTGAAAAAATCGTAAAAAATATGTATGCAAAAAAATACAAACAAAAAATACAAACATGTATGCAGCAAAGCAAAAAATAATATACTTTGTATTTAATTTTGTATTTTTTACCCTATCTAACTATACAAACATGTGAGACATGAATCAATTAGCACAGAATATGATAATAGACCTGGCATATATATAGACATGCACAAAGAAAAAAGGTATCTAAGCCGAAAAAACATCAACAGAATGGAAAAAACTTAGAGATTTTTTAAATTTTGAAGGTAGAATTTGTCAATTGTGGAGGTATCAGAAACACTTGTCAGCTTTTGAAGTTTCGGAAAGGGGGGGGCTGCGACCCTCTACGGGGGGGGCTGCAGCCCACCCAGCCCCCCCCCCCTAAATACGCCACTGTATACTAGCCAAGCTTTATATCCCCAGATTGGGCATCCACCACGTGGAGTACCTGAGGTTCACAGTGCGCATGAAAGGTTTATATATAATGTTTTTAATGTGATATGGACGTCAAATGAAATAAAATTCAAATTTTAACAACTTTTTCCCTTAGGCCGGCCCAGGCATATTTTTAGGCAAAATTTTATGGGGGGGGGGCACCGGCACCCACCCACCAAATTCACGATAAAACATTATTTTAAGACAAAAAATGGTTATACGACACGTTGAGTGTTACGTTTTCAAACGTTATTATGGCAACACTGTACTAAATCTAGCAAAAAAACTACCGAAAAAACCCTACCAAAGCGACATCGCAACAGCTAAAAAGTCGCTAAAACGTCCTTCTGAAAAACGTGCGAAAAAATATTTTGGGTTATGGGGGGGCGACCAAAATGGGAAAAGGGGGGAGGGCTCCGAACCAAATGGGGGCCCCCTTCCACCCCGCCCCACTAAAAATAATATGCCCTCGCATGGCGCATGTTTAATTTTGCGAGTTTCAACAACCATTTCAGGAGTGCCAACTTAAAACCCGATTCGCATTCCAACCATTTTAGTGCGATGTTTGCTTCAACGTGCCTGGCGGAACGTAGACTGCGATTTCAGTTCATTTTGAGACTGCGGAAATTTTTTTATATCATATAATATACATTTCGCTCCGACCAGTACAGTGGCGTAGCGAGGGGAGGGGCCCGGGGGCCAGAGCCCCATGCAGCGGTTTTGCCCCCCCTCAGCGATTTGCCCCCCCCTCGGATAAAACATTTGGGCGTAGCACCCCCCCCCTCGGTAGACAAATTTTTCGAAAAATTTGTGGGCAATTTAGGCTCTGATATATGTATATATTTTTTGTTCTTGTGCTAATGTTTTAGATTCTAAATTGATTTTGGAAATAGATTTCTTTCCCTGTTGGTAAATTACCATGGTTCAACGACTAACTTATCGTCGCCGGCTTTCCTACAACACCAAGTCAAACCGGACCAAAGTGTAAGTCGTCATCACCATCCGTATAGTCATCAATGGCGTATTTAGGGGGGGGGGGTGGGTGTGCGATCTGAGCACCACCCGTAGAGGGTCGCATCCCCACCATCCCCCCATTTGAGCTGGTGGCTCACATTGCTCCGCACCCCCGCCCTCCCTCGGTGCAGCCCCCCCCCATTGCGAAATCCTGGATACGCCACTGATAGTCATCATATGTTCGGTGCAGTTTCGGATGGGCGGGGTGGGGGATTCAAACTAACAATCGCTTATGTTTAAGCATGAAAGTAAGTCCAAGTCCTAAGCCCAGTTCGATGCCTGAGCCTAGAAGGAAGTTAAGTTATTGACGGAAGTAATCCCCTATCAAATAAAATCAAATAAGGTTTACTTCTATAAAGCCAGGAAGAACGAAGATATATAACAAAAACTCAATAATAAACAATAACAAACATAAATAAGCTAACCGCAAGAATAATCGAAAATACCTATCCGAAAGGTGACCCATGTTTTTAGTGGGGACTAGGGGATCGAAGGCTGTGTGTTCTAACCTTGAGTCAGACATTCTGACTGAACATGTGACCATTGTGAGTGAGCTCTTATATAATAGGGGTGCGGGGTGGGAGAACTGAGTTGTTGCAAATCTGCAAGACACACACACACACACACAAACTGTCTGGGGGTGGGTTACTCAGATTCTTTTGAAGAGTTGCGAAAATTTTATATATAAATGTTTCTCGAAGTCGAAGTATAAAAAGGTTGGCTGGTATTATATACCTTATATTCATTTATTATATATATATATACATTATTATGTTTGCAGTTCCAAAACACCCGGTGGTCGCCTAGTTGTGCTGTATCCGAAAAAATTCGGCAGCATTCCCAAATGCGGAGATTGCAAGGAAAAACTGAAGGGGGTAAGTTTGCTTGCAAGGGCCGTAGTCATGATAGTCGGGATTAACAGCTCGGCCTTGTTAGATTGAAGTCTGGCTTACAAATGCCGGGATAAAAAGCCTGGCTTGCATCTAAGCTCGGATTGTTATCCAAAATTGATTCTTCAAGCTTGACTAATTTAATTTTATAATTGCAATAACCAATTGCAATAGAGTTAAATTGCAATTTTAAAATCGGTCCCTAAGCATATATATATTCATGTAGACACACACACGGGGTCTCGGTGTGTGTGTGTGGGGGGGGGGGGGGGCGGGTGGGTTTACTCTGAATTTTTCGAAATTTTAAGGGGCGCTTGTCCCGACGTTTCGGTGGTTTGAACTGACAGGCGAAAATTTGGATATATTTAGCAATTTTTCAGCGTTTTGGTCATTTTTGAAGTATATACTTCACAGCGATCTGGGGCACTTTGATTTTTGGGGGCCCTTTTTTTCAGCACCAAGCAAGGGGGCTTGTCCCTGAGGGGTGCTTTCTTGGATTTTCAAATCTTGGGGGTGTTTGCCCCCTTCCCCCAGACCCTCCACGCTCCACGTACATCTGTACCCCAAAGGGCTGGTCTCGGGCTCGTTTGTGTGGTCTCGGTCTCACTCAAACCCCCAGATCTGCCAACCCTGATATGTGTGGTCTTCCAGCTGTAAGTTTTGCCCCAAACATATTAATACAGTGTGAGATATAGATACAGATATTCGAACTGCAACTGATACACATTTCGCTGAGGGACCGAGTAACAGAGATCACGCGGCATATATACTTTGTTCAGATCACCCCGTCACGACCCCGGCATCTGTCCTCGCTATCGCGACGACACAAGAGCGTCACCCGGGCCTATGGCGGCTCCAGATGTCCCAAGTGTGTGCGAAACCGGTGAGTAGTCAGCCCTTTTTATCGTTGCTTCCTTTATTTTTACTTATTCATTTTGAGTATATAATCCTTAATATGCTACAGATTCTGAATAATATTATAGTTGTAATTCAGTGAAAAATATAGGATAAAAAACTTGGCGACGCGCCTGCATTTTGTTAGTTTTTACTAGTTTTTACTGATTAATCATCTTGTAGCTGGACTGGGGTCTTACGCGGTGATTGATGTAATCTCTGTAAAACCTGAACAAAAGTAGCTGAACCCTCTGACGAAATACGGGACATAACTTTTGCTACTACTCGATCGATGAATTGAATTCTTTGCGTAATGAAATCACGTGGTTTCACGAGTTCACAGGTTCTAGTTACTATTTTGTCTTGTGACTGGTGAGTATATATGCATATACGTGCATAAATGTAATGTGATCATAGATGCACATAGGGGGGGTAGGGGGGGGGGGGTCGGCACCCCCCCCCCCCCCCTCAGACATCTGGCACCCCCCCCCCTCAGACATCCGGCACCCTCCCTCAACCCTCCACCCCCCCCCTCTGATGGCCAAGAAAGTACCCCAAAAATGAGTTGAAAATCGAAGAATAGAAAAATTTTTGGGGGGAGCCGAAAAAGGGGGGAAAAGGGGGGGGGCCCCCCCTCCGCCCGGGGGCGGGGGCGCCCCCCCCCCCCCCCCCCCCCCGCGCCCCGGAGGGGGGGGTAAGGGGTTCAAACTTGTCAAGCTTGAAGACCCTCGCCCCATGATTGACCAAAAATACCGTAAATTTTGCATATTTTACAGCCCCCTAAAATCGAGGGTCCGGCGGAAGGCTTTTTGTGTTGCAATTTTAAATGCCTCATTTTTTATTTATATTTTTTTAGAATCGTGCGTGCGTTTTTGATTGAAGAGCAGAAAATTGTGGTTCGTGTTTTGAAGGCAAAGGAAGCCTCAGCCAAGAAAGAAGGGGCCGCATGAATTGGAATCTTTTAGGTCAAGGCAAACTTTGTTGATTTGTTTTCAAGTGTTACTGTTGTTGTCACTAAGTAAATGGTATTTTGAATTGCCTTTGTGTTAATAGTGTTTTAGCTGAAGTCTGACCAAAAGCCGAAGCTTGAGAAAAATTGGTGGTGACGTGGTAGAAGTTTTGCGACTACAACTCCCACTTTAAATATTGAGACGGTGTGTCGCAGTATTCAAAGGTTTTTGATCTACTAGATTATCATTGATCTTGACTACTTTTCGTTGCGTGTTTCTTAGCCGTTGGCCTTTTAACTTTTGGGAACAATTTGAGTAGTATTATTAGTGGTTCAGTTTGTTGAAAATCAGCACATTCAGAAAGAAGGGGGTGTGTCTCGGTAAATGGCTGTGGAAAATAATATGGGTGCCTTTAGTTCTTGGACTTGTGAGACTTACATGCCCGTTCGCTGAGTCCAGTGCAAGCTTTTGTAAAAGTCTAGGGTCATCTACAGTCAAGAGTCTAGGTTGTTTTTAAGATTCGGCCGAACTATCAAGGCACAACAGTGAAAATATTGCTGAGATACCAACAGGATGATGTCATAGATTATCAGTAGTAGCAGCAAGAGTGCATAATAGCAAGAGTACATAATAGCTTCTCACTCTATATAGAAGAAGAGTGAGACACTCTCCAGCCTGCCTGTGTTCTAGCACAGGCAGATGCGCTGGTCGTTTTCAGGCTACATGTTGACATTCTACGCAACATGTGACTGGCCAATCAGCGCGTAGATTCCCTGCGTAACACACTTTAGTATATAATCGCTGATGCGTTGATAAGCATTAAGATAGGGATAAAAGCTTAATAACTCATTATTTATTCATAGTCTGCTTGTAAAAACATTAAAAAAGGTTTGCAAATACCTTTGGGGATATTTTGACAAACTTTCAGCGAAATTGATTGAGAAACTTTTGAGATATAAACTTTTCTGAATTTCTTCAAAGTTTCTACAATCAATTTCGCTGAAAGTTTGCCAAAATATCCCCAAAGGTATTTGCAAACCTTTTTTAATGTTTTTACAAGCAGACTATGAATAAATAATGAGTTATTAACCTTTATCCCTATCCCGTTTTATGATTGGAGCACATGCACAGGCGTCTGCCAATCAGAGAATAGAAGCTCGCTTCTGATTGGCCAGTCACATGTTGCATAGAATGTCAACATGTAGCCTGAAAACGACCAGCGCATCTGCCTGTGCTAGAACACAGGCAGGCTGGAGAGTGTCTCACTCTTCTTCTATATAGAATGAGACGCTATTATGTACTCTTGATAATAGTGTCTCACTTTATTTAGAAGAAGAGTGAGACACTCTCCTTTCGGCCTGTGTTATAGCGCAGGCAGATGGGCTCGTCATTTCCAGGCCACATGTTGCCGTTTTGTGCAACATGTGGCTGGCCAATCAGGGCGTAGATTCTCTGCGAAACACACTTTAGTATATAATCGCTGATGCGTTGATAAGCATTAAGATAGGGATAATAGGTTAATAATAACTAACTATTTATTCATAGTCTGCTTGCAAACACATTAAAAAAGGTTTGCAAATACCTTTGGGGATATTTTGGCAAACTTTCAGCGAAATTAATTGAGTGACTTTTTAAACTTTTCCCAATTTCTTAAAAGTTTGTCAGTGTCGCTGAAAGTTTGCCAAAATATCCCCAAAGGTATTTGCAATCATTTTTTAATGTTTTTGCAAGCAGAGTAACGAATAAATAATGAGTTATGAACGTATTATCCCTATGTTAATGCTTATCAACGCATCAGCGATTATATACTAAAGTGTGTTTCGCAGAGAATCTGCGCGCTGACTGGCCAGCCACATGTTGCAGAAAACGGCAACATGTGGCCTGGAAATGACGAGCGCATCTGCCTGCGCTATAACACAGGCAGAAAGGAGAGTGTCTGACTCTTCTTCTAAATAGAGTGAGACACTATTATGTACTCTTGGTAGCAGTTATACTCTACGTAAGTATTATTCCTATCCACACTATAAATAAATCGGCCGTGCTCTTGTTCTTTGTTCATACTTGTCCGTATGCGGAAGAATGGTAGAAACTACCAGTTCTTGCATTATTTTTATTGGGTTGACACTTTTTCCTTAGAAAGCATGTGTTTGCAAAAGCAAAAATTATGTCTAGACTCTCTAGCGTACATAAAAAGTCAAGCAACAATACTCAATTTTGGACAGCAGTCACTTGAAAACTGCCTATGTAAAAAAAGTCTGCTTAGGTATTTAGGTAACACTGTCAGGTACTAATGAGGCAATACAGAAGTTGGTAGAAAAAAATTGTCTCCTTTTTTAAGTCTTCTAGAACAGTCCATTTTTCCTTTTTTATCTGGTCTGCTGTTTGAAATTAGCATTTGTGACAATTGTAGAATTTGCATACTTAATTGGGCCTTGATAATTATTCTTAGCTAACATCAGTCGCATGCTGCTAAATTCAATTCCCAGCCGCTTTCAGGTGGGTTTTTCCAGCCAAATTTAGTATCCCGTTGTGTTGACAGGCTGGTTAGTTTTCTTAAGCGCTATTCCGTATTCGCTTGAGGAATTTCGTGGATGCACACCTATTTCAATATGCTAGGACCAATTGTTTATAAAATCTATGGGTGGATTTCACAAAGGTGGTTTTACGTTCATTTTTATATGATTTGCACATAATTTTGTTACGAAATATCGCCTGATTCGTTACGAATTTAATAGATTTTCTTAAACCATGGATTTAGTCCAGTCGAAATTTCAGCAAAATAGAATCCTGCTATGCTGCAGGTTTGAAATTTCAACTGAGCTAAAACCTTGGTTTAAGAAAATCTATTGAATACGTAACGAATCAGGCGACTTTTCGTAATGAAGTTTTGTGCAAATCATATAAAATTGTACGCAAAACCATAGATTAGTAACACCACCTTTGTGAAATCCACCCTATGAGTTCAGTAGATAGCTCGACTACGCTACGTAAAGGTCGATTCATAGTAGCAGCCGCATGGCTCAGCCACAGCCGACAAAATTCCCAAATCGTCAGGCCTCAGTGTGACTACTTGCTACTAGTAGCCTGATTATTCTGTAATTTTGCCGGCTGAACAGACATACACCAGTGAGTGTGAATCGACGCTCAGACTCCAGAGATAATCGATTATGCCAGCACACGTTGCGTTGAATCGCAAAGAATTTGCGTGGATTTCCCAAAGGTGGTTCTACTAAATGAAGAACAGTAACTTGTAAATACATAAAGTGGAAAATTGGAAAAAAATGTGTACATAGGTTGGAAAATTCAGCTAAGCTTAAACCTAAGAAAATCTACGAAATTCAGTAGCCAATCAAGCAACATTTCTTAATACAATTAATATATATATATATATATATATATATATATATATATATATATATATATATATATATATATATATATATATATATATATATATTTTTCATGCAGAACGTATTGAAACTAGGGCAAAAAAGAAAAAGTGTGTCGGACTGCATAGCAGCTAGTCGGAGGTACCCCCATATGTATATAATCGAAAGCATGATGGAGTGATAAATGAAATATGAACAAATTTAAGTCAAAATGTAATCAAATAAAATGATTCGCCTATTACAGGAAACCTAATGTATATATACATGATAGCCCATCCATCTGCGCTAACGATATATAAAACATAACTATAGCACGCACCTACAAAAATATGATTTATTGATTTTTCCATGAAAATTTTCATTGGCCCGTTATTCGCTGTAACCAGCAAACTCAACCAAATGACAAATTTGCAAATAGAGGTGGACTGGAGTGGAAAGTAATAAAATTAAAATGGTACAAATTTAATATTGAGGTTGTTTTAGAATTTTAGTTCAAGATTAGTTAAAATAATTAGTACCACATTAAAGTAAGTTCTTTAGCTTTCATTTGATACTAAAAACATGTGCTTTTGATTGGTTTGAGCAAAGTTATGCAAAAAATAAATCAGTATTTACAAAATATGTGTGCGCCCACAAAAATTATACAGCATATCAGCAAATATAGCGTGTAGAATGTTTGAAGCATGACATGACATTCTCATCAAGCATTAATTTTTGACAAGTAATGAAAACAGCTATATCATTTTGCTGCATAACTTGTTCAATCCAATCAAAAGCACATGTTTTTAGTATCAAATGAAAGCTGAAGAACTGAACTTTAAGGGTACAATTATTTAACTAATCTTGAACTAAAATTGCTGAAAAATGACTGTAAACCTGACAAATATTGAAAAATTTCGTATCAAATTTTGAAATTTTATACTTCACAGACTGGCGAGGTAAGCGCGTTATTAATGCAAAATTTGTCAGATTTGGTTGAGTATTTGTATTTACAGGAATAAAACGGGAAAATGACGTTTAATGGAAAAATCAAAAATAAAAAAATGAAATTTGAAAGGCATGCTATAGTTATGTTTTATATGGTTAGACGCAGAATGGAATGGGCTACGAATGATATATAATACATTAGGTTTGTAAATAGGCGGAAAAATCGATTTTATTTGAATAAACAATATTGACTCAAAATTTGTCAAATATTCAAAATTATCAAAATCTCATCAAAATGCTTTCGAGAATATAATTATGGGGGTTACCAAACGACTAAGCGTAGGAAGCAAGAAGGTACATAATTTGGTCAGACTATAGTAGGCATGGGCACGGTTATCGGTTAATCGACGGTTAACCGGTTAACCGAAAATTTTTTGGTTAACCGGTTAAAGAATAACCGAACGGGTTAACCGAAACCGATCGGTTAACCGGTTAACCGTTCAGAAGCGGTCAACGTTTAATTTGACCATGTGTTGTCACCACACAGAGATACCACGTTCATCATGCCTTAGGCACCAATTTAGTCGTACTAAATTTATATGTAGAAATGGCCATCGCATAACCAATAGCCATAAAGTTAACAGTAGTTAAATTTGAATAATTATCGGTTAACCGGGTAACCGGTTAACCGATTATCGGTTGACCGTCGGTTAACCGGTTAACCGGTTAGTGCGTTAACCGAAATACCGGTTAACCGGTTAATGATTTTATTAACCGTGCCCATGCTTAATACCTAGCTGTAATAATAACTTTATTTGAGAGATGAATGCTTATATCTGGGCCAGTACATTTAACGTATACGCCAACTGCGATCGCATCTTAAAAAGAACAGTGTGACAAACTGTGGCTAGTATTTCGCAACTCATGTACAAGAAAGTTGTACCATGTTTGCAAATAGCATACGCACACGCTCAAATATTATGCAGTCAAGCTTTTGCCAATTAAGACTTCGAGATAAAAACATTGACAGCAATGTGACTCACGCGCAATACCTGCACTACATTAATTAAACGAACGCACAGTAAAACTGATCGCTGTGTAACTTTTGTGCTGGACAATGCAGTGACGCACGCTCAGTTGATCCAAAGTGCACAGCAAACAAACGCACAAGCTTATTGCACTTTCACAGCCCTGTGTTAATCTACCAAAATCAAAATTAAAGACCTGTTGTGCTGTGGCACAACAGGAAAAAGTTAGACCATTTCCATTAGAGTTAAAGTTAAAGTAAGGCCAAGGCTTCAATTTAAGTTAAAGTTACAGTTAAAGTAAGGCTCAGGCGCTAATTTAAGTTACAGTAAGCCCAAAATCAATGACTTTTGTATAACTTTTTTAAATAACTTTAATGTTCAAGTTAAAGTAAGGGTGTTTTAATTTGAGTAACGTTAAAGTTACAGTAAGACCTGTGACTTTTTGTAGTTAAAGTTAAAGTATGACCCCTAACTTTTTTAATTTTAGGCAAAGTTAAAGTTTAACTTTTTTGCCTTAATTGAAACCGTGGTTTTGTGAAACCACCCTTCGGTTCGGATTCTGGTACGAGCATTTTCAAATTGGGCCGGACCTGTGAAGTGTGGGGATTGTTAATAATACGCAAACCTCAGATGAAGTTTATATGTCATCAGAGATCAACGCTGTAAGGCCCGATTGGCACAGACTCACTTTTTCCTGAAGGGCCTTAAGCAAAAATTTTGTACATAAAAACACGTTCTGTATGAACCAAAATTTTTACTCAAGGCCCTTCAGTAAAAAGTAAGTCTGTGTGAACCGAGCCTAATCACCGTAAAACTGTGTCTCAGAAACAGTAAATAGCATCCATGTGAAACTAATCACTAATCAGTGACTATTGTACGCAAAGGCACTGTCACATAAAAGTACATCAGTAGAGTTTATCGCCGCAAGAGTACATAATAGGAAGAGTCATATATTATGAATCAAGAACGGTAATCGCCATATTATGTTTGATCTAGCTTGATGTAAATGTGTTTTTCAGTCACAGTTTATACATAGGGGTGATAAAAGTGTTTCCAATTAAAAACTCATAAACTGCAACTACCACTTGATTTATATTCCGCTCCCTCCCTAAGTGCGGAATTTTGAAATTACAAATTTAGTTTAATTAATTTGTATATGCATTTTTCTTTATAAATAGCTAGACGTAAAACGCACCATCGAAAATTAATTTTTAAGACTAATCATTTCAGCATAAATTTTCCTTCGATGATTCTGATTTATGATAACTTTTTACCCGTCTGAGAAAAATTAGATTTTTTGATTCATTTTCGACTGGGCAAATAAATTAGCAGCATTTTCTTTGAGATTTTTCCATTAATTGGCTCAGTAAGGGATAGTTTTGTTTTTGGAGTAAATAAATGTCTACAATTTTTCATCACTTGAGAATTGTTTTTGTGCGAATTGTGCGATCTAAAGCGAACCATGACTGTAAGTTCAGCCCATTACACAAACACAATAATTGTTCCCATTTTGTCAGGTTTTACTTCATTACTGGATGTTTAAATGAAAGTTTGTACTTGGCTAATTACTGGTATATAATCTAAGGTAATCGTAGGCTAAGTAGGCCAAGACAGTAAGCCAACGTGATAGCTTGTCTTCACTTGCATTGTGATCTAAAAATATGTAATATAAAATTATGGTCATTTCTTTAATGTGTTGCTAGTCACTTCAACGAGAGAGCTAACAAAAAGTTTTGTTTTTCTCTAATCAATTGTCGAGTCGTCACTAACACCGAAAAGTTTAATTGCGTATGATTCTTGGTTTTTATCTTGTAATCTGTTCAATTTAAATTATAACAACTTTTTTTATCGGGGGGATGTTTACAAAGTATGATCTGTGGAACCTTGTCACAGCTACATAGCTAATCATCGGTGTAGTGCCGAACCAATTTTCCCAAGCTTTATTTTTTCATTCAGTTCCTTTACTCATTATTCGTGCAATAATCAAAACAGAAGTTCATAAGTGTTTTTCTCAATCCGAATAAATTGTGTGTGTGTCATTGAAGCCTGTGTCACATCTGATGAAGTTTAAGGAGGATTTTCCCCAGGGGATTCCCATAGGGCTCATCACGGGACCCTGAGGGTGGATTTCACAAAGGTGGTTTTACTAAATCGTGGTTTTACGTACGTTTTTATTATATGATTTCCACATAAATTCATTACGAAATATCGCCTGATAAGCCCGGTTCATACTCGTCCTTGTCCTTGTCCCTAACGTTTTGTCCTTAAGCGATTCCAAGAAAACTGCCTGGCCAAATAAGCCAACTTTTCGCATGAATAAAGTTGGAGTCTCTTGCAGATCGTATGCAAAATAATAGCCGGAACGTTTGTGTCAATTATTCACAGTAGCTGACCAAAATTTGTCCTTGTCCCTGTCCCTGTGTCCTTAAGGTCAAGTACATATGAACCGGGCTATAGTAATCAATGATGAGAGCATCGATGAGAGTATGATGAGATGTTGCCTGATGAAAGTAATAAATATATAAGCAAAAGTCGCCATGGGGATTTTTCGCGTACCTCCTATTTTTTGCGCGTCTGTATATCAATCCACACCCCGCAGGGGATCTCAGTGAAAATCCACCCCCGTGTGAAACAGGCTTTGAAGTTATGTAGAACAGATCAGCTAAATTCTTTAGCTAAAATTATGTATTAATATTACATTATATTATAGATCTATTGCTAAAACTTGCTGAAACACTCAGAAAAACAGAAAAAAACAAAAAAATTGCTAGTTGTAAAATGTTTTGTTCCTCTGAAGCATGTATGCACCTACTTTTCAATACTTCTACATTTGGGGGTAAAAAAGTGATAGTGTTATAATTTGAACACCATTTTGCGTTTTTAGCAATGTACAAAGGTAGAGAACCATTATAGTTATGAATTCTTTAAATACAGTTTTTTGTTTTTTTATAGGTGTAAATTAACGGGTAACTGATTCACATAATATATATTTAAAACATTTTCATATTCCATATATATTTAATATATTAACATATATTAACAATGCACTTGGATCAGAGATCACGTCGATATTTGCCAGGAGAGGAATTGCCAGATCAGAAGAGCCATTTGTCCCCATACAGTGTCGGTAAGATTGTTTACTAATTCTGTTTAAGGTAACTAAATGATGATTAAATTTGTTTTGCTTCATTTTGAGATGTACATATTAATATTTGTTTGTTTTCTTTTTTTATTTATTTGTTTCTTTATCTATTTGCTTTACTTTTTTATTTGATAATTGGTTTATTTCTTTATTTGTTTATTTATTTTTTTTTTTTTTTTTTTTATATTTTTTTTTTTTTTTTTTTTTTTTATATATATATAGATGATTATATATACATATAATATATATATATATATATATATATATATATATATATATATATATATATATATATATATATATATATATATATCATATATATATATATATATATATATATATCTCAGATGAGCTTTAACTCAATGTTTAGGCGTTTGGTGTTGGTCATAGATTGCAGAGTGCAATCACAAAATTAAAGAAACTGTTGCGTGAAGCTGGAAGTGCATGAACGAGTGAGTGTGTAGCGCTTTATTAGTTAACTAAAAAAACTGTTTTCAAATGATAGAATGACCGAGCATCGATAAATACTTATTCATGAATTTTTTTGTTTAATATGTATTTCTGTTTGTTTATACTAGGCTAACTTACACAATAAATAAATCTTACAGAACAAGTGAGTTTTGTAAAGCGATTATAAGATTTTATTTGTGTTTCTTATATTTGTGTTTTCAATTGTTCCATAAGTCATTAAGCGTCGCCAACTGCCCTAGTCAGGAACACAGAGCACACGAATTCCGATGGACCTTAAACTTAACAGTAGGAGTTTATATCTATTTTAGAACCAGTTGTGGGGGTGGGGGAATTTTTATTTCAGTAATGGGACTTTATGACCCAACCTAATGGGGCAGTGTCACCTGTGACACAAAGACTAATTTTAGAAATTGAGTTCTGCCTTAAAAGTAGAGCTCAGGTTTTTGCAGTGCTGCAGTAGGAAAATAATGTTTTCTTATATCCAGAGTAAACGATTTAGTGTCTACCTCAGAATTTTTTAGATAAAATAAAAAAGTGTGCAATGTCGAACTGTTGCGCCGAAAACTAGTCCCCCCCTGGAATGGAGACTTGGCTTCACTGTAGAGGGGGCACTTCATTAAATTAAAGGCAGACATTATCAAGACACCATTTGGGCCGGAGTAATACTTCTGTTTGTTTAGCTATAATATAGAAGTATGCCATTTTCAGTTTAACTGCTAGTTAGCTAACGAATTGGTGTTAGCACATCTTGTGAATATGTTTGTTTTTCCATACCTTAAGTCGTCGTTAAAACCCGGTTCAAACTGGTAGTAGGCCTTCTCACTGTCAGTTTGCTTCAAGCAATAAAATTCTGGTTGGTATGGTACTCTGTCACGGGTCAGACTAATAGTAGTTGTTTTTTCAGTCACTCCTAACAAAGATTGAGTTTTTTGTTTGAATCTCCATTGAGTGCCGAAACATTTTGCCAGTTTCCACCGTGCAAACACTAATCTAATATTCTTTCCTGTCTCAGCAGACATTTTGGAATTTACAAAATCTTGTCTTCACTCAACGACCTTTCGGAGAACTTTGCTTCATGACTGCCTATTTACATTATTTATTTTTTGGCCTTGTGAAGACTTTTTTCGAAGCAGAGAAATCCGAATTCAGCTGATCAACGCTGTATTCTATGGACCTAATTTTTTACCGGATTAAGGTGGTAGTTACGTTTTCGACAGTTTTTATAACGTGCTATAACTTTTGATTGACTCAATGAATTTAATAGCTGTCTTTTTCAGGTTAAAGTACTTGACTGAAACTACACTTATGCACATTATCTAGCTTAAATCTGGAACAAGCTAGTCTGCAGACACTGTCAAAGTAGTCAAATTTCGTGAATTTTTGCTGTAAAAGTTTTTTCTTGTAAAATTGACAGTGTAATTCCAAATAATTTAATTCTTTACACCAACATAGTCAATAACGGGTGAATTTTAATGCTAAGTTTGGTGCATTTATATGATGTAGAAAAGAAGTTACGGACCTTCAATTTTGAACTTTTTGGAATTTTGAAAAATATACAAATTTTTGAATCTAATTTTTTCACGAAATGGGCTAAATTAATACAAATAAAAAAATTGACACATCAGAAATTGTCTAAAAAACATGTAAAGTAACGCATGAAAAGATTGCAACATCGAGACTTGAGATTTAGTCCACGAAAGTACATTTTTACAGATTTCTGTGAATGAAATTGATGTAACGCAAAATTTAAGCCAACATAATTTTTGAAATTTTAGCATAAAGTAGACACATATGTATGCCAATTTAGCCAAAATTTTAACAAAATCCCTCTAGTAGTTGTCAAGTTTTGCGGACTTTTGTGTAATGCACTTTAGTTCAAAAAGAAATGTTACATAAATGTGACGTAATCTCAAAAAGTGAAAAGCGGAAGGATAAGTTTTGGCATCTAAATTGAAGGTTTTTGACATGCCCGTGTGTCATTCTTTTCTTTTTTCAATAAACGGCGTTTTTGACTAGCTACTACCTTGGCTTAGCTAAACATAAAATTTACGAAAAATTGTCATAACTGGCTGAAAAATATTTTCTGTGAAAATTAAAAATGATTGTTTCAAGCTATTTTAGCAAGCATTTATGTCATAATAATTTATAGTTTCCTAAATTAATATACTGCGTACTATAAATTATTGATTGAAAATTAATCGTAAGTTGTCAAATGTTACTCCTGCAAAACTGTCGAAAACGTTACTGCCACCTTAAATGGATCATTTTTGTCTGAAGTGTACGACCTACCAAGCGGAACTGCTCAATTTTAGTCCGAGCGCAGTCCTTAACTAACATCAGACTAGAAGAATTTAACATAAACTATTAACATTCGCGTGCATATATGCAGTTTGTTTATGCCCGCTTCCCACTGCAGGTTTAAGGTTTAAGGTTTAAGGTTTAACGTAGAACATGAAGTGAGCATATTGTACATTCCCACTGCATAGGTTTAAGGTTTAAGGTTTAACGATGTTGAAAAATTTCAACTTTTTGGTTTAAGGTTTAAGGATTCAGCCAATCAACTACGAGCTGTAGGCGGAGCTTCTCTATTCAGTCAATCAGTTACGAGCTGTAGGCGGAGCTTGTATATTCTGTCAATCAGCTCCGAGCTGTGTGTAGGCGGAGCTTCTGCATCCAGCCAATGAATATACAACATTCAAATATCGTTAAGCCTTTGTAACCAGTACGTATCGGCTTATGTTATTTTATCAGTATTAATGGGCGTCAATAAATAAGCACAATTAAGTTTATTCCAGGACACATTTATCTTATCTACCATAACCCCCAGAACCCCTATAAAATTTGACCTAGTTTTTACGGACGCCATTAAGCTACTTTTATAGCTGGTAACTTAAGACGCCTCTTTCTGAACACCTACGTAGATTTTTATGATTGTCAAAATGTCGCATCTGTTGCTTGTTCAGTCGTTGGGTTGGAAGCGGGACTGAGAGGTCGGGTAGAGACAGAGAGAGCGGGTAATTATAGTTGTGTGAGAGAAGTGTAGAGTGGAAACTGAGAGTTGGGAAATGAGTGAGGAAGGATTGAGAGTGAGACTGAGTGGATTGGATAAGCAGCGGATCGACGTTATTATATTGTATCTAAACTGTCATTCTATTGCTGTACGCTATAACCGACGCCTTGTTTCATTTATTAAATAACTCATTTTTATATTGTCGTTCGTGTCCATTCTGGCTTAGTAATAGGCTATAGGTGACTTAGGTTGACAAGCTCGTGACCTGCGACCACTAATCTACAGGTCAATTTAAGCTAATTACGCATTTACTGTAACACAACCGAGTCGTAATATAAACTAAGTCTCAACCTAAGTTACATGGCATCCCTGGCAATTTAGGGACATAATTAATATACGAATTCATATAGGTAAATAACTGAAACTGACGGCACCAGTGACGCCACCGACAGAGAATTACGCCATTTAAAACTTATAATTCAGCGACAAAATGAAGCAATCGAGCAACATGCTCGCCACATACAGACGCTTAGTCAGACAGTAGTCAACCCAACGAAAAAAATCAATGCTACGCAACCAGAACTTTATAAGGGAGACTTGGGAAATGATTTTCTTCAGTGGCTTGAAATTTTTGAACTGTACGCTCGAAGTCAGAGGTGGGATGACGCTACTAAACTTGAGAACTTACCAGCTCTATTGCGCGGTTTTGCGCTCGATCAATATTCACTGATTGACGAAAATAAACGGCAAACATACGATGATTTGAAACGAGAATTGACGAGTATAGATTATCGATATATATAT